>JAXCGZ010010774.1:0-17500 GCA_037179515.1 Halocaridina rubra | reverse complement strand
TGATTACTAAGTCAAGGCGCTACCACTACACCACAGAAGGTTACAAGGAATCCAACCTTATAGCTTATATCTGCTATACTTAGGAATGAACGCATTCTAACTGAATGCCACTATGTTCATATTACAGATTCCCCAACCTCACTTGTGGCTTCATTTTAGCATTTAATTCAATTCCCAATCTCATTCGGGCCATGAAATTACCAAATAAGCACATTACATATGTGAAAACATGAATCATTCTTTACCCCGACTGGGATTCGAACCTAGGACTTATGATTACTAAGTCAAGGCGCTATCACTGCACCACAGAAGGTTAAAAGGAATCCAACCTTATAGCTTATATCTGCTATACTTAGGAATGAACGCATTCTAACTGAATGCCACTATGTTCATATTACAGATTCCCCAACCTCACTCGTGGCTTCATATTAGCATTTAATTCAATTCCCAATCTCATTTGGGCCATGAAATTACCAAATAAGCACATTACATATGTGAAAACATGAATCATTCTTTACCCCGACCGGGATTCGAACCTAGGACTTATGATTACTAAGTCAAGGCGCTACCACTACACCACAGAAGGTTAAAAGGAATCCAACCTTATAGCTTATATCTGCTATACTTAGGAATGAACGCATTCTAACTGAATGCCACTATGTTCATATTACAGATTCCCTAACCTCACTCGTGGCTTCATTTTAGCATTTAATTCAATTCCCAATCTCATTCGGGCCATGAAATTACCAAATAAGCACAATACATATGTGAAAACATGAATCATTCTTTACCCCGACTGGGATTCGAACCTAGGACTTATGATTACTAAGTCAAGGCGCTACCACTACACCACAGAAGGTTAAAAGGAATCCAACCTTATAGCTTATATCTGCTATACTTAGGAATGAACGCATTCTAACTGAATGCCACTATGTTCATATTACAGATTCCCTAACCTCACTCGTGGCTTCATTTTAGCATTTAATTCAATTCCCAATCTCATTCGGGCCATGAAATTACCAAATAAGCACATTACATATGTGAAAACATGAATCATTCTTTACCCCGACCGGGATTCGAACCTAGGACTTATGATTACTAAGTCAAGGCGCTACCACTACACCACAGAAGGTTAAAAGGAATCCAACCTTATAGCTTATATCTGCTATATTTAGGAATGAACGCATTCTAACTGAATGCCACTATGTTCATATTACAGATTCCCCAACCTCACTCGTGGCTTTATTTTAGCATTTAATTCAATTCCCAATCTCATTCAGGCCATGAAATTACCAAATAAGCACATTACATATGTGAAAACATGAATCATTCTTTACCCCGACTGGGATTCGAACCTAGGACTTATGATTACTAAGTCAAGGCGCTACCACTACACAACAGAAGGTTAAAAGGAATCCAACCTTATAGCTTATATCTGCTATATTTAGGAATGAACGCATTCTAACTGAATGCCACTATGTTCATATTACAGATTCCCCAACCTCACTCGTGGCTTTATTTTAGCATTTAATTCAATTCCCAATCTCATTCAGGCCATGAAATTACCAAATAAGCACATTACATATGTGAAAACATGAATCATTCTTTACCCCGACTGGGATTTGAACCCAGGACTTATGATTACTAAGTCAAGGCGCTACCACTACACCACAGAAGGTTAAAAGGAATCCAACCTTATAGCTTATATCTGCTATATTTAGGAATGAACGCATTCTAACTGAATGCCACTATGTTCATATTACAGATTCCCCAACCTCACTCGTGGCTTCATTTTAGCATTTAATTCAATTCCCAATCTCATTCGGGCCATGAAATTACCAAATAAGCACATTACATATGTGAAAACATGAATCATTCTTTACCCCGACCGGGATTCGAACCTAGGACTTATGATTACTAAGTCAAGGCGCTACCACTGCACCACAGATGGTTAAAAGGAATCCAACCTTATAGCTTATATCTGCTATACTCAGGAATGAACGCATTCTAACTGAATGCCACTATGTTCATATTACTGATTCCCTAACCTCACTCGTGGCTTCATTTTAGCATTTAATTCAATTCCCAATCTCATTCGGGCCAAGAAATTACCAAATAAGCAAATTACATATGTGAAAACATGAATCATTCTTTACCCCGACCGGGATTCGAACCTAGGACTTATGATTACTAAGTCAAGGCACTACCACTACACCACAGAAGGTTAAAAGGAATCCAACCTTATAGCTTATATCTGCTATACTTGGGAATGAACGCATTCTAACTGAATGCCATATGTTCATATTACAGATTCCCCAACCTCACTTGTGGCTTCATTTTAGCTTTTAATTCAATTCCCAATCTCATTCGGGCCATAAAATTACCAAATAAGCACATTACATATGTGAAAACATGAATCATTCTTTACCCCGACCGGGATTCGAACCTAGGACTTATGATTACTAAGTCAAGGCGCTACCACTACACCACAGAAGGTTAAAAGGAATCCAACCTTATAGCTTATATCTGCTATACTTAGGAATGAACGCATTCTAACTGAATGCCACTATGTTCATATTACAGATTCCCCAACCTCACTCGTGGCTTCATTTTAGCATTTAATTCAATTCCCAATCTCATTCGGGCCATGAAATTACCAAATAAGCACATTACATATGTGAAAACATGAATCATTCTTTACCCCGACTGGGATTCGAACCTAGGACTTATGATTACTAAGTCAAGGCGCTACCACTACACCACAGAAGGTTAAAAGGAATCCAACCTTATAGCTTATATCTGCTATACTTAGGAATGAACGCATTCTAACTGAATGCCACTATGTTCATATTACAGATTCCCTAACCTCACTCGTGGCTTCATTTTGGCATTTAATTCAATTCCCAATCTCATTCGGGCCAAGAAATTACCAAATAAGCACATTACATATGTGAAAACATGAATCATTCTTTACCCCGACCGGGATTCGAACCTAGGACTTATGATTACTAAGTCAAGGCGCTACCACTACACCACAGAAGGTTAAAAGGAATCCAACCTTATAGCTTATAACTGCTATACTTAGGAATGAACGCATTCTAACTGAATGCCACTATGTTCATATTACAGATTCCCTAACCTCACTCGTTGCTTCATTTTAGCATTTAATTCAATTCCCAATCTCATTCGGGCCATGAAATTACCAAATAAGCACATTACATATGTGAAAACATGAATCATTCTTTACCCCGACCGGGATTCGAACCTAGGACTTATGATTACTAAGTCAAGGCGCTACCACTACACACAGAAGGTTAAAAGGAATCCAACCTTATAGCTTATATCTGCTATACTTAGGAATGAACGCATTCTAACTGAATGCCACTATGTTCATATTACAGATTCCCCAACCTCACTCGTGGCTTCATTTTAGCATTTAATTCAATTCCCAATCTCATTCAGGCCATGAAATTACCAAATAAGCACATTACATATGTGAAAACATGAATCATTCTTTACCCCGACCGGGATTCGAACCTAGGACTTATGATTACTAAGTCAAGGCGCTACCACTACACCACAGAAGGTTAAAAGGAATCCAACCTTATAGCTTATATCTGCTATATTTAGGAATGAACGCATTCTAACTGAATGCCACTATGTTCATATTACAGATTCCCCAACCTCACTCGTGGCTTCATTTTAGCATTTAATTCAATTCCCAATCTCATTCGGGCCATGAAATTACCAAATAAGCACATTACATATGTGAAAACATGAATCATTCTTTACCCCGACCGGGATTCGAACCTAGGACTTATGATTACTAAGTCAAGGCGCTACCACTGCACCACAGATGGTTAAAAGGAATCCAACCTTATAGCTTATATCTGCTATACTCAGGAATGAACGCATTCTAACTGAATGCCACTATGTTCATATTACTGATTCCCTAACCTCACCCGTGGCTTCATTTTAGCATTTAATTCAATTCCCAATCTCATTCGGGCCAAGAAATTACCAAATAAGCAAATTACATATGTGAAAACATGAATCATTCTTTACCCCGACCGGGATTCAAACCTAGGACTTATGATTACTAAGTCAAGGCACTACCACTACACCACAGAAGGTTAAAAGGAATCCAACCTTATAGCTTATATCTGCTATACTTGGGAATGAACGCATTCTAACTGAATGCCATATGTTCATATTACAGATTCCCCAACCTCACTTGTGGCTTCATTTTAGCATTTAATTCAATTCCCAATCTCATTCGGGCCATAAAATTACCAAATAAGCACATTACATATGTGAAAACATGAATCATTCTTTACCCCGACCGGGATTCGAACCTAGGACTTATGATTACTAAGTCAAGGCGCTACCACTACACCACGGAAGGTTAAAAGGAATCCAACCTTATAGCTTATATCTGCTATACTTAGGAATGAACGCATTCTAACTGAATGCCACTATGTTCATATTACAGATTCCCCAACCTCACTCGTGGCTTCATTTTAGCATTTAATTCAATTCCCAATCTCATTCGGGCCATGAAATTACCAAATAAGCACATTACATATGTGAAAACATGAATCATTCTTTACCCCGACTGGGATTCGAACCTAGGACTTATGATTACTAAGTCAAGGCGCTACCACTACACCACAGAAGGTTAAAAGGAATCCAACCTTATAGCTTATATCTGCTATACTTAGGAATGAACGCATTCTAACTGAATGCCACTATGTTCATATTACAGATTCCCTAACCTCACTCGTGGCTTCATTTTGGCATTTAATTCAATTCCCAATCTCATTCGGGCCAAGAAATTACCAAATAAGCACATTACATATGTGAAAACATGAATCATTCTTTACCCCGACCGGGATTCGAACCTAGGACTTATGATTACTAAGTCAAGGCGCTACCACTACACCACAGAAGGTTAAAAGGAATCCAACCTTATAGCTTATAACTGCTATACTTAGGAATGAACGCATTCTAACTGAATGCCACTATGTTCATATTACAGATTCCCTAACCTCACTCGTTGCTTCATTTTAGCATTTAATTCAATTCCCAATCTCATTCGGGCCATGAAATTACCAAATAAGCACATTACATATGTGAAAACATGAATCATTCTTTACCCCGACCGGGATTCGAACCTAGGACTTATGATTACTAAGTCAAGGCGCTACCACTACACACAGAAGGTTAAAAGGAATCCAACCTTATAGCTTATATCTGCTATACTTAGGAATGAACGCATTCTAACTGAATGCCACTATGTTCATATTACAGATTCCCCAACCTCACTCGTGGCTTCATTTTAGCATTTAATTCAATTCCCAATCTCATTCAGGCCATGAAATTACCAAATAAGCACATTACATATGTGAAAACATGAATCATTCTTTACCCCGACCGGGATTCGAACCTAGGACTTATGATTACTAAGTCAAGGCGCTACCACTACACCACAGAAGGTTAAAAGGAATCCAACCTTATAGCTTATATCTGCTATACTTAGGAATGAATGCATTCTAACTGAGTGCCACTATGTTCATATTACAGATTCCCCAACCTCACTCGTGGCTTCATTTTAGCATTTAATTCAATTCCCAATCTCATTGGGCCATGAAATTACCAAATAAGCACATTACATATGTGAAAACATGAGTCATTCTTTACCCCGACCGGGATTTGAACCTAGGACTTATGATTACTAAGTCAAGGCGCTACCACTACACCACAGAAGGTTAAAAGGAATCCAACCTTATAGCTTATATCTGCTATGCTTAGGAATGAACGCATTCTAACTGAATGCCACTTTGTTCATATTACAGATTCCTGAACCTCACTCGTGGCTTCATTTTAGCATTTAATTCAATTCCCAATCTCATTCAGGCCATGAAATTACCAAATAAGCACATTACATATGTGAAAACATGAGTCATTCTTTACCCCGACCGGGATTTGAACCTAGGACTTATGATTACTAAGTCAAGGCGCTACCACTACACCACAGAAGGTTAAAAGGAATCCAACCTTATAGCTTATATCTGCTATACTTAGGAATGAACGCATTCTAACTGAATGCCACTATGTTCATATTACAGATTCCCCAACCTCACTCGTGGCTTCATTTTAGCATTTAATTCAATTCCCAATCTCATTCAGGCCATGAAATTACCAAATAAGCATATTACATATGTGAAAACATGAATCATTCTTTACCCCGACCGGGATTCGAACCTAGGACTTATGATTACTAAGTCAAGGCGCTATCACTACACCACAGAAGATTAAAAGGAATCCAACCTTATAGCTTATATCTGCTATACTTAGGAATGAACGCATTCTAACTGAATGCCACTATGTTCATATTACAGATTCCCCAACCTCACTCGTGGCTTCATTTTAGCATTTAATTCAATTCCCAATCTTATTCGGGCCATGAAATTACCAAATAAGCACATTACATATGTGAAAACATGAATCATTCTTTACCCCGACCGGGATTCGAACCTAGGACTTATGATTACTAAGTCAAGGCGCTACCACTACACCACAGATGGTTAAAAGGAATCCAACCTTATAGCAGATATAAGCTATAAGGTTGGATTCCTTTTAACCTTCTGTGGTGTAGTGGTAGCGCCTTGACTTAGTAATCATAAGTCCTAGGATCGAATTCCGGTCGGGGTAAAGAATGATTCATGTTTTCACATATGTAATGTGCTTATTTGGTAATATATATATATATATATATATATATATATATATATATATATATATATATATATATATATATATATATATATATATATATATATATATATATATATATATATATATATATATATATATATATATATATATATATATATATATATATATATATAGTAAGGAAGCCCATCAGTGAAACAAAACTTATAAAACAATGCTATATTTCGGATCCTAACTGGATCCCTTCTCAAGGATCCGATATATAGCATTGTTTTATAAGTTTTGTTTCATTGATGGGCTTCCTTACTATTTAGTGCTGTATGCTAACAGTTTGTACTTATATATATATATATATATATATATATATATATATATATATATATATATATATATATATATATATATATATATATATATATATATATATATATATATATATATATACACACACCTGAAAGGTGACTTAAGTCGAAAATCAATGTAAGTTGGAACTCACTTAGATTCGAAGCTGGGTCCCCTAATTTTTTTTTTTTTTTTTTTTTTTAAAGGGGGACCCTATATTCCTAAAAGTTCTCAAAAATATAAAAACGAAACTTATTACTATTCCTAAACTTTAAAATTAGCAAAATATACAGGTACTGTACAGTATACATGTACTGTGCAGTATAATAAAACAAAACATACATAAAAATATCTGCACTATATTACACTACAATACCTGTACTGTGTTACTGCATAGTACAAAACTATAAATAGTACCTGTACAGTATACTGTACTCATGTGGTGTGCTTACATAGGGAGGGAGAGACTTGCTTATAAGGAGAAAGCTTGCTGTGTCAGCTGCTGACGAGACAGGGGCAGGCAAGTGAGTCTGGAAGAGCAAAAGCACAATCAATACATAATCTATATAGCATAAATTTCATCAGGTCCCGGAGATTTATGAGCCTTTAATTTATCTATTTCTTTCATTAAATCCTCCCTCGTAATATTTAATGTACTAAGTATATTATCGGGACAGTCTGTGTATATGTTTTCTGCCTCTGGAATATATTCCAAGTTTTCATTGGTGAATACAGATAAGAAATATTCATTTAAACATATACACACCTCTTTATCATCATCTGTGAAAGGACCATTGGTTACTTCAACTGGTCCAACTTTTAACCCCTAGAGTACCACTAGGAAGGAAGGGTAAGGGACACTATCAAAAACAAATTTATGAATGTATGAAAATGAAAAATAAATGGATTAATTTATTTTTTAACAGCCTATGACGTTATATGAGGACTCCTTGTATATATATATATATATATATATATATATATATATATATATATATATATATATATATATATATATATATATATATATATATATATATATATATATATATATATATATATATATATATATATATATATATATATATATATATATGCAAAATAAACTGTTATGTGACAGCACAATATGAAGCAAAGAAAAAGCCCATAAACAAAACACAAAAAGAAGTGAAGATGTACTATATATTACGACTGGACTCCAGTCCTCTTCAGGTAGAGGACTGGAGTCCAGTCGTAGTACATAGTACATCTTCCCTTTTTTGTGTTTTATTTATGGGCCTTTGTTTGCTTCATATATATATATATATATATATATATATATATATATATATATATATATATATATATATATATATATATATATATATATATATATATATATATATATATCCCCCTGAGGGAGAGGAATAAGAATACTTCCTCCGTGTTCCCCTGCGTGGCGTAAAAGTCGACTAAATGGGGAGGAGCGAGGGGACTGGGAATCCCCTCCTCTGTATTTACTTCCCACAAAAAGTCAATGTGAAAAACGAAACCACAAGTGAGATTAGGAGAAGCTGTAATATGAACAAAAAAGGCAATCAGGTAGAATGCGTTCTTGCCAAGTATAGCAGTTATTCAAAGTCAACTTAATAATTAGTGGAGCTGCTCGCGACGATTACATTTATATAAACAACAAAAAGAGCAGTCATATCTAGGCAGTGGAGTCATCCATAACTATAGCCACGCCAGGAAAAAAAATAAATTAATAAAATAAAAACTTAGTAAAATGGATTGCACCTCTCTTTTTCTCTCTTATTTCTCTGTTATTTTCGTGCTATCCCCTCCAATCCCTTTCCTTTTCTATTTTCCCCTCTTATTCAGTGATGACACCGTGCATAGAGCTGAGAGAGTTCACTCTATGCCGTCACTGCTTTTTCCCTCTTATGCTATCCCAGCTCATTCGTTCATTCAACAGTGAAACATCACATAAAAAATAACGCTATATTTCGGGTCCTAACTGGATCCCAACCAAGCACTTGTTCTTGGAAAGGGGTCCAGTTTGGACCCAAAATATAGAGTTATTTTCTGTGTTATTTCACTGATGGGCTTCCTTACAATTTAGCGCTGTATGCTAACAGTTTAGTACTTATATATATATATATATATATATATATATATATATATATATATATATATATATATATATATATATATATATATATATATATATATAGTTAGTAAGGGCATACACTCAGGGTAACGATTACATCTTCAAAAACAAGTCCTTCCCAAGAAGGCAACCGTCCTAGCCCTTAGTAGAAAAGAGAGTTCGTGACGTAAAACCTAATCCATATATATATATATATATATATATATATATATATATATATATATATATATATATATATATATATATATATATAGTAAGGAAGCCCATCAGTGAAACAAAACTTATAAAACAATGCTATATTTCGGATCCTAACTGGATCCCTTCTCAAGCACGTGAATATATATATTCACGAGCATATACACATACATACACATAAATACACACATACAAATATACAAGATTGCAGGATGTAAGAAAGTATTTTTTTAGTGTAAGAGTAGTTTATAATTGAAGTTCGCTAAGCGAGGAGGTAGTTAAAACTAACTCAATCCATAGTTTTAAGGACAAGTATGATAAGTGTCACTAAGTACAAAATGGAACCGACCAGGAGACGGGAAGTTACGAGCTCGGGGCGATTGCCCGTAAGCATAATTAGGTAATTACATACCCACATATATGCATAAATGCACATATACCCCCGTAAACACACACAAATATGTATATGTATCGTGCATATTTGTATGTGTTTACAGGGGAATATGTGCATTTATGTATATATATGGGTATGCATATTCGTATGTGTGTGTATTTGTGTATGCGTATGTATGTGCATATGCTCGTGAATATATGTTTATATTTTTTTTTAATATATATATATATATATATATATATATATATATATATATATATATATATATATATATATATGTGTGTGTGTGTGTGTGTGTGTGTGTGTGTGTGTGTGTGTGTGTGTGTGTGTGTGTGTGTGTGTGTGTGTGTGTGTGTGTGATTACCTAATTGTGTTTACGGGAAAGAGCCCAAAGCTCGTATCTTCCCGTCTCCTCATCGGTTCCATTTTATACTTAGTGATACTTATCATACCTGTCCTTAAAACTATGGATTGAGATAGCATTAACTACCTCCTCGCTTAGCGAATTCCAATTATCAACTACTCTTACACTGAAAAAGTATTTTCTTACATCCTGCAAAGAAGTTTTCTTACGAAGCTTCAAACTATGACCTCTAGTTCTAGAGCCAGCCATATCAAAATATCGATCCCTCTCCACTCTATCATAACCATGAAGGAATTTAAAGACTGTCACCATATCCCCCCTCACTCTTCTAGCTTCGAGTGATGGTAAGTCTAATTCCCTCAGCCTCTCATCATAACTGAGATTGCGTATTTCTGGCACCAGTTTCGTGGCATGTCTTTGAACTTTTTCAAGCTTAGCTATGTGCTTTTTCAAGTGCGGATTCCAAAAGGGGGCTGCATATTCGAGTTTTGGCCTCACATAGGGTACATAAATATTTCTGAACATTTCCTTGTCCATGTGCCTGAAGGCTACCCTTACATTTGATAAGAATGCATATGCTGCCCTTACTATGCCATTTATATGTATTTCTGGAGACAAATCTGCCAGTATGTTTACTCCTAGATCTCTCTCATTTTCTGTCTCTTGAAGTTGTACTCCAGCCACCGAGTAGTCAAGCTTGGGCCTTCTTGCACTTGTACCCATTCTCATTACCTTACATTTTGAAGTATTGAATTTCATTAGCCACTTTTCTGACCACTCATGCAGATTATTTAGATCCTCCTGAAGTTCTCTACCATTGTCCTCGTTTTTTACTTTCTTCACAATCTTTGCATCATCTGCAAACATATTCATGAATGAATTTACAGACTCTGGTAGGTCATTTACATATACAAGGAACAAAAGTGGCCCTAAAACTGACCCCTGTGGAACTCCACTACTAACTCTTCTCCATTCAGACACTGAGTGTCTTTCTCTAACCCTCTGTTCCCTTCCTTCTAAGTAAGTTTTTATCCATTCCAAAACATTTCCACCTATTCTAGCCATTGATTGCAGCTTCCTAATAAGTCTCCCATGTGGAACAGTGTCAAACGCTTTCTGGAAGTCTAGGAATATGCAATCTGCCCAGCCCTCTCTTTCCTGTAAGATTTGGCTTACCTCATCATAAAATTCTAATAAGTTTGTTACGGTTGATCTACCTTCTCTGAAGCCATGTTGCCTCACTGACAAAAAGTTGAAGGATTCCAAGTGAAGAGAGATATGTTTCCTTAGTAGTTTCTCCATAACTTTGCAAACTATGTGTGTGTGTGTATGAATGTGTGTACGTATGTATATTTATATATGTGTATATATGCATGTGTGTGTATGCATATATATATATATATATATATATATATATATATATATATATATATATATATATATATATATATATATATATATAATTTATTATTTTCCTTTTAGTTTTTCTTTACTTATGTGACAGTGCTTTTGCTTTATGTAGTTTTGCATATATGAGCATAGGTTTGCCTTTGCTATAGTATGTTTTTATCCTTTCGTTTTTGTGTAAGTGTCATCACGAGTGTAGGTTTTCTTTTCATTTATTTGTATTTATGTTCATGGGTATATAAATATGTTTGCTTCTTTGGTAGGGTTTATATTTATATGTATTTCTATGTATGCATATACGTATGTATCTGCTTATATATATGTGTGTGTGTGTGTGTGTGTGTGTGTGTGTGTGTGTGTGTGTGTGTGTGTGTGTGTGTGTGTGTGTGTGTGTGTGTTTATAAGAATGAACCTTGTGCATGTGTCTCCCTGAATCCAGGTCAGTTTTCCAGTTCACCAACAATATATATATATATATATATATATATATATATATATATATATATATATATATATATATATATATATATATATATATATATATACGCACCTACTTGTTTTTTAGTTAAAAATAGTCAAGTATACCTAGTAGCTCGAACCGAGCCCAACTTATTTAGAAGTTGTAGAAGAGACTGACGTGGCGTCTGTGTCTGGTAGCACCTGTCAACTCAGCATACATAATGATTACACAGTTGGATATTAAAAGTCTTTCTTGAAACAAAATGCCCGGTGAGTGCAAGTGTAAGAGTACATACCTTCCTTGAATCTCTCGCTCAAGACAAGCTCATGAAAATGTTTGTTCCTATGTCACAACTAATCCTCATGAGAATGGGAGTAAACACGGACAGGCTGGAGTTGGAGAATTAAGGTTTGATGCCTTTCCTAAAGCCCCGTTTTGGTCTCGAACGCGGATTTGTTACTTACCGAGTTGAGTGCCCAATCTACTGCTCATCTTCTTCGTCTACATCTTTTCCCACTTTTATGTGGGGTCGATGTTTCTGGCCAGTTTTTTCCATATGTTATTGTCCCATACCTCATCACCCAACAAACTTTTAGACCTCAGGTCGTCACTGATACAATACATCCACCTACGCTTTGGTCTCCCCCTCCTTCTCCTACCCTGTATATCCATTTTCATCACCCTCCTCCCAACATACTGTTCATCCCTCCTAACGACATGACCATACCATCTTAGACTGCGCATAGAGTATCTAATTTTTACAATGTTGACAGGGAGTCATACTTTCTGTCCGGATCCAGAACTAGAAGTCATAGTGAAGCTTTGTTGAAAAACTTCTGTACAGGAAATATGGAAATACTTTTCAGTGTAAGAACAGTTGATGACTGGAATTCGTTAAGCGAGGAAGCAGTAAACGGCTACATTATTCATGGTTTTAAGGAGAAGATATGATAAAGTGTTAATGAGTGAAAAGAGAAAGAAGTTGATATAGAGGCGTGGAGTTAGGAGCATAGGGTTCTTTCCCATGAGCACAGAGACATACATACATATATACATACTCATACATACATATATATGTGATTAATTGCATACTAAATACGCATATGCATCTCTAATATTATTATCTTATCACCTGTGTTATTGAGTTACCTGTTCACCTTGTATTGTCCTGTGGGGCGAAACTCGGAAAACAGGATTTATGAGAAAAATACCAAAGGCCGCGCCACGTGTTTTTGTTTTGTTTACAAATGACACGGCGGCTTCACTTGTCAATAATGATACTTATTTCATTTGGTCTAATGCGGTGTTTTTGCATAGTTGTTTGGTGTTTAAGAGTTTATGCATTTGTATATGTTTAATAATGTTACATTTCTGAATCTTTATATTGAGGTTCTCTGAATCACTTTGGATTAAAACGTAGCGAAAGTGATATTATTCTCCAAAATTACACAGAATACTCTCTCTCTCTCTCTCTCTCTCAAACCATATGTCATTACTCCTTACAATACAAAATTAACGATGAGAAAAATTCTTAAGAAATAAATACTTATTTATCCATTTTTTGACAAAGAAAAATAATCCGAATATATTCTCAAAACACCAAAGATGATTTATCACCAATATTTAAAATTTCCCGGAAAACTGATATTACATGCTGACAAATTGGGTTTTTTCCACTGCGTTTTGGCTGTGATTTAGGTTTTATAACAACCTATTTATTAAGACTTGAAGCGTTTGTTATCACATTCTAACATTAATAGATAGTAATTAAATACGATTTTCTTCACATTTTAATTTTTCATTCTTCTTCTTTCCTTTCTATTTCGCGAGAGTAATGTCAGTGAACCTTGATTCTTTCTCCCTTTCTCCTCCCACCTCCAACACCTCACCGTCCAACGCCCCCATCGTCCCTCCTTCCCGCTCTCCCACCATCAATACCCCCCCCGGAGGAAGAGAGTGGCTTAGGAATATCCAAGCCACACAAGCGAGCCTCATTCTGTCACTTGTAATAATAGTTCACTTAAAACTTGACTTAAATCATATTTTCTATTAATATTACCTTGCGTTTCGTCACCGTCAGGCTCCGGTATTCCGTTGTGCAAGCCATGGAAATCTAATGAGGCATTTTGACACAAGAAAATTCACAGTATTTAAAGAGACTCCGTTTTCCGTGTCTGTGTTGCACCTGACGACTACTCGTATCTACATCAAGTCTGCTGGCAGTGTTTGGCATCTTCTGCTTGAGAGAGAAGAGAAAATCTCGTACGTTTTATCAGAATTCTCGATTCTTGACTTGATTCAAAAAATTTCTTTTGCTCTCGATATTTAAATATTTTTCAAGAAGTTGATGATTATAGAAGGGATTATGATGTTTATAATACCGAATCAACTCACATGAAAAACAATAATGTTTTATTTTCATTGCAATCTGATGTAGATCTCTCTCTCTCTCTCTCTCTCTCTCTCTCTCTCTCTCTCTCTCTCTCTCTCTCTCTCTCTCCTCTCTCTCTCTCTCTCTCTCTCTCTCTCTCTCAATGAATAGCGTCCTTCCTGGTTGATTTTAATGTGAAATGTAGGAGGGCAACTCACATATATATATATATATATATATATATATATATATATATATATATATATATATATATATATATATATATATATATATATATATATATATATATATATATATAATTAAATATTTCACTGGGTGACTAAAAGGGATTGGGTGTGGGTGGGGATCATTCCTACCGCTTTTAAATTCCTCTCTTGCCGCCAAATAACTGATAAAAGAAACATGAATAATTTTGACCCTGACCGGGACTTCAACCTGGGTCATATTATTACTATGCCAAGGCGCTACCAGCACACCACATAAGGTCTAAAAGGGAAACACACCTCACAGCGCCTTGGCATAGTAATTATATGACCTAGGTTCAAGTCCCGGTTGGAGTAAAAATTATGTTTTCACATATGGTAATGTGCTTATTTGATTATTGTTGGTCCCGAATGAGATTGGGAGTTGAATTAAATGCGAAAACAAAGCCACGAGTGAGGTTGGGGGAAGCTGTAATATGAACAGAATGGCATTCAGATAGAATACGTTCATCCCTAGTATAGCAGATAAAATCTTTAAGGTATGTTCCCTATTTAGACCTATTGTTGTGTAGTTGGTAGCTCCTTGGCTTCGTAATGATATGGCCTAGGTTCAAGTCCCGGTCGGGGTAAAAATTATTTATGTTTTCCCATTTGGTAATGTGCTTATTTGCTTATTGTTGGTCCCGAATGAGATTGGGAGTTGAAGTAAATGCGAAAACAAAGCCAAGAGTGAGATTCGGGAAAACTGTAACATGAACAGAGTGGCATTCAGATAGAAAGCATTCATCCCTAGTATAGCAGATAAAAGCTGTAAGGTATGTTTCCCTTGTAGACCTAATGTGGTGTAGTTGGTTGCACCTTGGCATAGTAATTATATAACCTAGGTTCAAGTCCCGGTCGGGGTAAAAATTATTCATGTTTTCACATATGGTAATGTGCTTATTTGATTATTGTTGGTCCCGAATGGGATTGGGTGATTACCTAATTGTGTTTACGGGAAAGAGCCCAAAGCTCGTATCTTCCTGTCTCCTGATCGGTTCCATTTTATACTTAGTGATACTTATCATACCTGTCCTTAAAACTATGGATTGAGATAGCATTAACTACCTCCTCGCTTAGCGAATTCCAATTATCAACTACTCTTACACTGAAAAAGTATTTCCTTACATCCTGCAAACAAGTTTTCTTACGAAGCTTCAAACTATGACCTCTAGTTCTAGAGCCAGCCATATCAAAATATCGATCCCTATCCACTCTATCATAACCATGAAGGAATTTAAAGACTGTCACCATATCCCCCCTCACTCTTCTAGCTTCCAGTGATGGTAAGTCTAATTCCCTCAGCCTCTCATCATAACTGAGATTGCGTATTTCTGGCACCAGTTACGTGGCATGTCTTTGAACTTTTTCAAGTGCGGATTCCAAAAGGGGGCTGCATATTCGAGTTTTGGCCTCACATAGGTTACATAAATATTTCTGAACATTTCCTTGTCCATGTGCCTGAAGGCTACCCTTACATTTGATAATAATGCATATGCTGCCCTTACTATGCCATTTATATGTATTTCTGGAGACAAATCTGTATTGAATTAAATGCGAAACGAAGCCACGAGTGAGGTTGGGGGAAACTTTAATATGAACAGAGTGGCATTCACATAGAATGCGTTCATCCCTGGTATAGCAGATAAAAGCTGTATGGTGTGTTTCCCTTTTAGACCTGTGGTGTACTTGGTAGCACCTTGGCATAGTAATTATATGACCTAGGTTCAAGTCCTGGTCGGGGTAAAAGTTATTCATGTTTTCACATATGGTAATGTGCTTATTTGATTATTGTTGGTCCCGATTGAGATGGAAGTTGAATTAGTTGCAAAAATAAAGCCACGAGTGAGATTGAGAGAAACTGTAATATGAACATAGTGGCATTCAGATAAAATGCGTTCATCCCTAGTATAGCAGATAAAAGCTGTAAGGTGTGTTTCCCTTTTAAACCTACTGTGGTGTAGTTGGTAGCACCTTAGCATAATAATTTTATGACCTAGGTTCAAGTCCCGGTCGGGGTAAAATTTATATATGTTTTCACATATGGTAATGTGCTTATTTGATTATTGTTGGTCCTGAATGAGATTGGGAGTTGAATTAAATGCAAAAATGAAACCAAGCCATGAGTGAGGTCGAGGGAAACTGCAATATGAGCAGTGGCATTCAGATAGAATGCTTTCATCCCTAGTATAGCAGATAAAAGCTGTATGGTGTGTTTCGCTTTTAGACCTTCTGTGGTGCAGTTGGTTGTGCCTTGGCATAGTAATTATTTGACCTAGGTTCAAGTCCCGGTCGGGGTAAAGATTATTCATGTTTTCTCATATGGCAATGTGCTTATTTGCTTATTGTTGGTCCCGAATGAGATTGGGAGTTGAATTAAATGCGAAAACGAAGCCACAAGTGAGGTTAGGGGAAACTGTAATATGAACAGAGTGGCATGCAGATAGCATGCGTTTATCCCTAGTATAGCAGATAAAAGCTGTATGATGTGTTTCCCTTTCAGGCCTTCTGTGGTGTAGTTTGTAGCTCCTTGGCATAGTAGTTATTTGACCTATGTTCAAGTCCTGGTCGGGGTAAAAATTATTCATGTCTTCACATATGGTAATGTGCTTATTTTTCTTTTTTTTATGATTGTGACTACCCCCAATTAAAAGGGGAAACAGCCAAGGTATATGTATGTATGATTGTGATACCAGGACAGGCAAAAAAAAAATAATAATCTACCCTCATCAAGCCTGGGCACGAAGAAAACATTAAGAGAAACAGAGATGGGAGTATTGTGACTTGTCAAATGTGAAGGGATAATAAGACATATGTAAC
>JAXCGZ010010773.1:0-15000 GCA_037179515.1 Halocaridina rubra | reverse complement strand
CATTATTGCACCATATGAAATACGATACCAGTATGTTATGTGCTGTGTAGATATCTGCGTCTTTGAAAGCACAAAGGGTTGCACCTACGCGAGATAGTACACGGGATGATATTGGCTGATGGATGAGAGACAAATAATCTCAGAATTGTGTTCTGTATCCTGGGGTCTGATTGGCTATTTGATCGAAGCTTAATTCTTTAGCCTCACCCATTCTGTTATTATGTGTGCGCCTTTCGCACTGTCATCGGCTGTGCAGTGTGTAAACGTCATCATCACCCTCATCGTCATCATTACTGTACCCCACTCTGCTCTCACTTGTTTGTCTCGTAAAGTTACTGTATTATCATTATTGTTATTATAAATATAATGTGTTATTACGATAGATATTATTTTTGTACAGTACGTATAGGTTATTCACGGTAAACTTACCTAACACGCTTAGTGTTACGCTTGGGCGCTGTTGTTTATGGTAAACTTACCTGTCACACTCATATAACTTTAAGCTTGCGCCCTGTTATTAATAAAATAAAGGGTGAGTTGTTAACAGTATCGGGAGGGTGTATAAAGGTAAAAATAAATGTAAAATAATAAATATGGTGCTGCTACTTCGTGGATTTTCACCTATCGCGGGTGGTCCCGGATCGTAACACCCGCAATAAACGAAGGATTACTGCATATATATATATATATATATATATATATATATATATATATATATATATATATATATATATATATATATATATATAATATATATATATATATATATATATATATATATATATATATATATATATATATATATATATACAGTGTTACCCCGGTTATTCGCGTTTCTTGGTTCGCGTTCTCACTCTATCGCGTTTTTCTTTTGTGATAAATTATTATTTTATTTTGTGGGTATACGCAAAAATATTAAAATATTGAAAAAAAAATTTTCAATATTTTCATTTTTTATTGAAATTTACGTTGCGTTCTGTTATTTATACTGTAAAGGGTGTTTTTTTTAACAGTGCAGGGAGGGTTTATACAGTTCGTAAACGAAAAAATAATTGTAAATGAGTATGTGTGTCACGTCATCATCACCTCATTCATCGTAATTTTATCTATCACTTTCATAAAAATTTACGTTGCTTGCTGTTATTTATAATGTAAAGGGTGTTTTTTTAACAGTGCAGGGAGGGTTTATACAGTACGTAAACGAAAAAATATTTGCAAATGAGTATGTATGTCACGTCATCATCACATTCACAGTAAGTTTTCCTATCACTTTCATAAAAATTTATGTTGCTTGCTGTTATCTATGAAGTAAAGGGTATTTTTTTAACAGTGCAGGGAGGGTTTATAAGTACGTAAACGAAAAAATAATTGTAAATTAGTATGTATGTCACGTCATCATCACCTCATTCACCGCAATTTTATCTATCGCTTTCATAAAAATTTACGTTGCTTGCTGTTATTTATAATGTAAAGGGTGTTATTTTAACAGTGCAGGGAGGGTTTATACAGTACGTAAACGAAAAAATAATTGTAAATGAGTATGTATGTCACGTCATCATCATATTCACGGTAAGTTTTCCTCTCACTTTCATAAAAATTTACGTTGCTTGCTGTAATTTATAATGTAAAGGGTGTTTTTTTTAACAGTGCAGGGAGGGTTTATACAGTACGTAAACGAAAAAACAATTGTAAATGAGTATGTATGTCATGTCATTATCACCTCATTCACTGTAATTTTATCTATCACTTTCATAAAAATTTACGTTGCTTGCTGTTATTTATAATGTAAAGGGTGTGTTTTTAACAGTGCAGGGAGGGTTTATACAGTAAGTAAACGAAAAAATAATTGTAAATGAGTATGTATGTCACGTCATCATCACCTCATTCACCGTAATTTTATCTATCACTTTCATAAAAATTTACGTTGCTTGCTGTTATTTATAATGTAAAGGGTGTTTTTTTAACAGTGCAGGGAGGGTTTATACAGTATGTAAACGAAAAAATAATTGTAAATGAGTATGTATGTCACGTCATCATCAACTCATTCACCGTAATTTTATCTATCACTTTCATAAAAATTTACGTTGCTTGCTGTTATTTATAATGTAAAGGGTGTTTTTTTAGCAGTGCAGGGAGGGTTTATACAGTACGTAAACGAAAAAATATTTGTAAATGAGTATGTATGTCACGTCATCATCACATTCACAGTAAGTTTTCCTATCACTTTCATATAAATTTACGCTTGCATGCTGTTATCTATGAAGTAAAGAGTGGTATTTTAACAGTACAGGGACAGTTTATACAGTGTAAACGTAAAAATATATTAAAATATCTATGTACATATAGGCTGATCCTACTTCGCGGATTTCCTAGTTCGCGCCGGGTCCCGGAACCGAACTACCGCGATAAGTGAAGCAACACTATATATATATATATATATATATATATATATATATATATATATATATATATATATATATATATATATATATATATATATATATATATATATATATATATATATATATATATATATATATATATATATATATATATATATATATATATATATATATATATATATATGCACACCTAGTTTTCAGAATAACTCAGAGATAGGTTCTCAGATGTGATGGGTACATGGAAAACTTTGTGAAAAAACGAGTCATTTTCCATAGGAAACAATGATAATGGGCATAGCTCGTTCCACAACTGTCCATAGACACACTATACCAAAGATAAAAGATAAGTAAAACATATTTTCTAAATACATAACAACGCAGAATGACCTGTAGTTATTTATATTAACATGCAAAAAGTATACAGTATAAAAGATATACAGATTTACTGTACAGTAAACAAATTAATGCACTCTATTACGTGGTGGGCAACGCATGATGGCGGTGAGGATGAAGATGCAAACGTTTTGCCGCCTCCGTATCAGCTGATGCATCCTCGGATGCTATTTCCCTGACAATATTATATCAAAAGTTTGTTTGCTGTTTGTTCTTAATACTTTTTTTCCATATCTTCATAATATCCGATCGCACTAAGCAGTAGAAGAGGAGGAGAATGCGGGAGAACGAATCCCTATCGGCAAACTTTTGCCGCTTTCGTATCAGCTGATGGTTATCACTATTCAGGAACAATATCTTATTCATAAAATATTTATTTCCTCACTCTATTTGGGGTTTATCTAATTTTCAAGATTATATAGTATGTATTATTAAAATTCCTTGGTTCTAAGCATTATTTTACCTTCTTTACATATCAACCGTGCTGCACGAAATCTAAACGTAAACAAAGACAGCTGAGAGAAAAAGAAAACTCTACAATTCGTAACAAAGAAAACGTATATCGGGGAAACTTAAATGATATATATGTATTCTCTACATGTTATTTAGCTGACGATGTTATATTGAAAATTTGTTTGCTGTTTGTTCTTAATGCTTTTTTTCAATTCCCTTCATAATATTCTATTGCAATAAGCGGTAGAAGAGGAGGAGGATGTGGGAGAACGAACCTCTATCGGCAAACGTTATGTCACACTTCTGTATCAGCTGATGCACCCTCACATGCTATTTCCCTGATGATATTATATCAAAAATTTTTTTGCTGTTTGTTCTTAATGCTTTTTTTCAATTTTCTTCGGAATATTCGATCGCATTAACTAGTAGAAGAGGAGGAGGATGCGGGAGAACGAACCTCTATTGGCAAACGTTATGTCACACTTCCGTATCAGCTGATGCACCCTCGCATGCTATTTCCCTGACGATATTATAGAAAAAAATTTTTGCTGTTTGTTCTTAATGCTTTTTTTTCACGGGGGTTCGGTTCCGGGACTGACCGCGATAGATGAATTTCCGCGAAGTAGGATCACCCTATATACATTGGTATTTTACATTTATTTTTACGTTTACTGTATAAACCCTCCCTGTACTGTTAACAAACCACCCTTTACATTATTAATATGAGCGTGCAAGCTTAAATTTATATGGAAGTGATAGGTAAACTTACCGTAAATGAGGTGATGATGACATGACATACTCTTATACATAGGTATTTTACAATTATTTTTACGTTTACTGTTTAAACCCTCCTTGCACTGTTAAAAAACCACCCTTTACTTTATAAATAACAGCATGCAAGCGTAAATTTATATGAACTCGATAGGTAAACTTACTGTGAATGAGGTGGTAATGACATGTATAGACTCTATAGGAAATTATTCCACAGCCAATAACAGCTTTACGGCTGTTTTTTTGTGAGCGAAGAACATGGTAATGGGGAGTTGCTGTCTCTGTTTCTTCTTTTGTTGGAAGATGGTTTTGTAAGGAATCATGGCATCGTCGAAAAGATTGCAGAAGGTCACCGAACGAACCATATTATTATCATGTTAGAGTGCTTTCATGTGTTCATACATGGCTGCCAGACGTTCGAGTGTAAGGCCAGGTTCTTCGATTTCTTTGTGACTAAGTTACGAAGTGAATTGAATATACTTATGAAAACCCTTGCTCATTATGAAAAATATGGAAGTGGAAAGGCCAAGTATCCTATCAGTGATATTTTTAAATATACTTTGGACTTTGCACAAACTGGTCTCAATTCAGGTCAGTCTTCAGAAACCAATTGTTGTGTTCCTTCTCTCTATGATGGAAGTAGATGCCATTGAAAACTGTGAAAATGACATTGAAATGACAGAAGCTCCAGATGTTAAAAACGATTTGCCTCAAAAAGAATATTCAAAAGAAGATGGAATTGATACTGATGCTCCCCCAGTAGAGGAAACCTCTTGTAAATCAGAAGTTAAAGAAAATCTGCGGGAGCCGCTTGAAATTAAAGAGGAGTCTGTTGAGGCAAAGGAAATGATACTGATGCTCCCCCAGTAGAGGAAATATCTTGTAAATCAGACATTAAAGAATATCTGCAGGAGCTGCTTGAAATTAAAGAGGAGTCTGTTGAGGCAAAGGAAATGATACTGATGCTCCCCCAGTAGAGGAAATCTCTTGTAAATCAGACGTTAAAGAAGATCTGCAGGAGCCGCTTGAAATTAAAGAGGAGTCAGTTGAGGCAAAGGAGACTGTTATCAAAAGAACCCCTGAAGCACAACGTATTAATAAGCACAACGCGAACGGCGCACTTGTGAGTTAGACTGAACGAGTGAGGCGAGACAATGGAAGATGGTGGGAGAACCAAGCCTCAATCAAAAAGCCAATCAGACCCCATGATACAGAACATACAGAAAAACAATTCTGTGCTTCGTCATATCCCACCCTTTCAGCCAATAGCATTCCATGAACTATCTCATGTAAGTGCGAGCCTTTGCGTTTTCCAAGACGCCAATACGCTATCGTACAGTATTTCACATGGTGCAAGACTGTGAGTGTATGTTTAAATGTATGTTTTTTGCTATATTTTGCTGTTTTATTACTCTTAGGCTAGGAAATAATTTTTTTTATCAATAAAATAATGAATATTTCAATATGTACTAGCCCACGTAGGTGCGACCCTTTTCTTTTTCCGAAACGCTGATACCGGTATCGTATTTTGCATGATGCAATACTGTGAGTATTTGTTTTTTACTATTTTTTACTGGTTTATTATTCTTAGGCTAAGAAATATGTTTTTTATCAATAAAATAATGAAATTACTGGAAATTTTAATATATGCTAGCTCACGTAGGTGCGACCCTTTGCTTTTCCCGAAACGCAGATACCGGTATCGTACTTTCTGTGGTGCAGTTACATGTTTGAATTTATGTTTTTTTTTACTATTTCTTACTGTTTTATTATTTTTAGGCTGGGAAATAAAACAAATATTTCAATAAAATAATGAAAATACGGAAAAGTTTTATTTTTTTGATATTTTAATATTTCCGCATATACCCAGAAAAAAAAAGCTTGCCAAAAGAAACCGCAATGCACTGAATTCGTGATAGGCGAACCTCGATATAGCAAGGGGTCATTGTTCATATATATATATATATATATATATATATATATATATATATATATATATATATATATATATATATATATATATATATATATATATATATATATATATATATATATTTATAGTGATCTCCCCTTATCGCGGTAGTTCGGTTCCAAGACCCGGCGCGAGACAGGAAAACCGCAAAGTAGGATCAGCCTCTATGTACATAGATATTTTAATTTATTTTTACGTTTACACTGTATAAACCCTCCCTGTACTGTTAACAAACCACCCTTTACTTCATAAATAACAGCATGCAACGTAAATTTATATGAAAGTGATAGATAAAATTACGGTGAATGAAGTGGTAATTACATGACATACACATGTACATAGATATTTTACAATTATTTTTATGTTTACGTACTGTATAAACCCTCCTTGCACTGTTAAAAAAACACCCTTTACATTATAAATAATAGCAAGCAACGTAAATTTTTATGAAAGCGATAGGAAAACTTACCGTGAATGAGGTGATGATGATGTGACATACATAGGTATTTTACAATTATTTTTACGTTTACGTACTGTATAAACCCTCCCTGCACTGTTAAAAAAACACCCTTTACATTATAAATAACAGCAAGCAACGTAAATTTACATGAAAGTGATAGATAAAATTACGGTGAATGAAGTGGTAACTACATGACATACTCATGTACATAGGTATTTTACAATTATTTTTACGTTTACTTACTGTATAAACCCTCCTTGCACTCTTAAAAAAACACCCTATACATTCTTAATAACAGCAAGCAAAGTAAATTTACATGAAAGTGATAGATAAAATTACGGTGAATGAAGTGGTAATTACATGACATACTCATGTATATGGGTATTTTACAATTATTATAAATAACAGCATGCAACGTAAATTTATACGTACGTGATAGGTAAACTTACCGTGAATGAGGTGATGATGATCTTTCTTGACCCCGGAGGAAATTATTTCGCAGCCAATAAAAGCTTTACGGCTGCTTTTTGGGGGAGAAGAATATGGTAATGGGGAGTTGCTGGCGCTGTTTCTTCATTTGTTGGAAGATGGTATGGTAAGGAATCATGGCATTGTCGAGAAAATTACAGGGTCACCGAACAAACCATATTATCGTCATATTCCTGCGAGAGTTGTTGGAGTGCTTTAAAATGTTCATACATGGCTGCCAAATGTTCGAGTGTAAGGCCAGGTTCTTCAATTTCTTCGTGCGTTTCCTCAAGTTCTTCCTCTTCTTCACTCGCTGATTTCGTCATTTCTTCCAAGTCTTTATCACTCAAAGGCTGTGAGTGGCAGTCAATCAGTTCATTCACATCTTCGTTAGTCATATCTTTAAAGCCTTCTCCTCCTAGCAATGCAGTCAACTTCACAGCTTTCACAACTGCCGACTTCTGCACTTTGTCAGGAGCATATCCCTTGTAGTCGTGGATGACTTCATGCCACAATTTCTTCCAGCTGGCATTGATTGTGGCCGACCTCATCTCTTTGATTGCATTCTGAATATTTTGTAGGCATATGGCAATCGTGTAATTACGCCAGTATATCTTCACTGAGAAGTCTTTGTCCGAATCCATGGCTTCAGTAAGGTTTGCCAGGGCATTTCGTATGTAGAGGGCCTTGAACGCACGGATAACGCCTTGATCCATAGGCTGAATCAGTGACGTCGTATTTGGTGGCAGGAACTCAACTTGAACACCGTCATATTGGAGATTAGTTGCGCGGCCACCAGCATTATCCATCGAAAGAATATTCAAAAGATAAATTTTGACCTGAGGGATAAAGCATTGGTGAAACACGTCCGATGTGAGGCTTTTCGTGATCCATGCCTTAGGGTTATGCAGCCAATACACTGGCAGCAGATTCTTATTCTTGTTCTTCAAAGCCCTAGGGTTCTTTGACTTGTAGATAAGCCCGGGCTTTAGCATGAAGCCCGCAGCATTCCCGCACATAACAAGGGTAACGCGATCTTTGTGCGCTTTAAATCCTGGGGCTTTAGCTTCTTCCTTGAAGAGAAAAGTGCGAGATGGCATTTTCTTCCAAAATAAGCCAGTCTCATCCATGTTGAAGACTTGCTCAGGAACATATTCCCCTTCGGCGATAATTTTCTTGAAGTCGTTCGTGACGTAATTTTCTGCGGCAGCTGTATCTGCAGAGGCAGCTTCGCCATGCGCTGAAACGCTTTTTAGGCCATAGCGTTTTTGAAATTTGAAGAACCATCCCTTTCTAGCAATGTATGGTTGTATCCTCGATGGAGAATCGCTGGAGGGTCCTGGTTGTGGGTCGTCGATATCTTCTTCTCTCTCCTCCTCTCCACGGTCGCCACTGTTGCCATCGGGTTCATTTGCAGCGAATGTCTCGTACAGCTTCTTCGTCTTTGTTTGTATGATATTGGTGTCTAAGCTGATGTTTTTCTTTCTGCAATCAGCAATCCACAGGGCCAAAGCAGCTTCCATCCGCACTACTGCCTTATTGCGGGATGTTACGACCCTCTTCGCTGATTTGTCAAAAGAAATGCTCGCTGTTTTCCTGATCTTTGCCTTGTCCTTTTTGATGTAGCGAACAGTAGATTCATTGAGGCCAAAATAGCGGCCGACATCCACAAACTTTTTTCCTTATTTCAACATATCTAAGAGTTTCACTTGTATCTACAATGGTTAACATTTTCCTTTGCCGCTTAGGCTCACTACCAGAAGCCTTAGAAGGTGAAGGACGTTTGGGAGGCTTTTGCAAAGGTTAAATTACGAGTGAAAACACAATCACAAGCAAAACGTATTAATAAGCACAACGAGAACGGCACACACGTGAGTTAGACTGAACGAGTGAGGCGGCACATTTTAAAATGGAGGGAAAAGCAAACTGCAATGGAAAAGCCAATCAGACCCCATTATACAGAACATACAGAAAAACAATTCTGTGATTCGTCGTCTCCCGACCTTTCAGCCAATAGCATTCCCTGAACTATCTCATGTAGGTGAGAGCCTTTTCGCTTTCCGAAACACTGATAGCGGTATCGTATTTTACATGGTGCAATACTGTTAGTACTTTATGTTTTTTTTATATTTTACTGTTTTATTATTCTTAGGCTAGGAAATACTTGTTTTATCAATAAAATAATGAAAGTTTTAATATTCACTAGGTCACGTAGGTGAGAGCCTTTGTGTTTCCGAAACACTGATACCGGTATCGTATTTTGCGTGGTGCAATACTGTTAGTATTTATGTTTTTTTTACTATTTTTTACTGTTTTATTATTCTTAGGCTAAGAAATAAGTTTTTTTTTATCAATAAAAGCATGAAACTACTGGAAATTTTAATATACAGTATATGCTAGCTCACTTAGGTGCGACCCCAATGCATTGTACGCTATCGGACACTATCTGACATGATGCAATGCCCTGTACTGTGAGTTATTGTATATCTAAATTTATGTTTTTTACTATTTTTTACTGTTTTATTATTCGTAGGCTGGGAAATGAATTTCTTTTATCAATTAAATAATGAAATTTGTTTTTATTCAATAAAAAAATGAAAATACTGAAAATTTATATTTTTTCAATATTTTAATATTTTTTCATATACCCAAAAAATAAAATAATAATTTGAAAAAAAAGAAACGTGGTACAGTGAAAACGCAAACCAAGAAACGCGATCCAGCGGGGGATCACTGTATATAGTAATGCCTCGCTCTATCTCGATTCACCTTCTTCGAATTCACCTATGATTGTGACACCAGGAGTAGCCAAAAATAATAAAATAAAACAGCCTTTATCGGGCTTGGCACGAAGAATACATAAAGTAAACAGAAACAGAGATCGAGAGTGTAATGACCTGTCAGATATGAAGGGATTATAATAGATGTGTAATGAATATCCAAGAAATTCAGTGTAGCTGGTGCCATGAGCCAACCTTCTACCGGATACATTTTGTTTATTTTATGTCCTAGATTTTCTGGGTATATGCTATTTTTGAGCACGAGGATGCAAATGTTTTGTCGCCTCCGTATCAGCTGATGCAATTTCGCACGCTACATCCCTGACGATATTATATTGAAAGTTTGTTTGCTATTTGTTCTTAAAGCTTTTTTTTCAATTCTCCTCATAATATTCGATCGTATTAAGCGGTAGAAGAGGAGGAGGATGTGGAAAACGAACCTCTAACCAAAACATTTTGCCGCTTGCATATCAGCTGATGCTTATCGCTATTCAGGCACAATATCTTACTCATAAAATATTTATATACTCACCCAATTTGGGGTTCATCTAATTTTCAAGATTATAGTGTTATTAATATTCCTTGGTTCTAAACATTATTCTATCTTTACATATCGTCCGTGCTGCACGAAATCGTAACATAAACAAACTCAGCTAAGAGAAAAAAAAACTATACAATTCGTTACAAAGAAAACGTATATCGTACTATACATGGGAAACTTAAATGAAATATATATATTCTCTATACGCTATTTCCCTGATGATATTATATCGAAAGTTTGTTTGCTGTTTGTTCTTAATGCTTTTTTTTAAATTCTCTTCATAATATTCGATCGCATTAAGCGATAGAAGAGGAGGAGGATGCGGGAGAACGAACCTCTATCTGCAAACGTTTTGGCACATTCGTATCAGCTGATACACCCTCGCATGCTATTTCCCTCACGATATTCTATCGCAAGTTTGTTTGCTGTTTGTTCTTATTGCTTTTTTTCAATTCTCTTCATAATATTCGATTGCATTAAGTTGTAGAAGAGTAAGAGGATGCGGGAGAACGAACCTCTAACCAAAACGTTTTGCCGCTTCCGTATCAGCTGATGCTTATCACTATTCAGGCACAATATCTTAGTCATAAAATATTTATAACTCACTGTATTTGGGGGTTATCTAATTTTCAAGATTATAGTATTATTAATAATCCTTTGTCCTAAACATTATTCTATATATCGACCATGCTGCACGCAATCTTAACGTAAACAAAGTCAGCTGAAAGAAAAAGAAAACATACAATTTGTTACAAAGAAAACGTATATCATACTGTACATGGGAAGCTTAAATGATATATATACACCTAGTTCTCAGAATAGCGCCTAGATAGGTTCTCAGAAGTGTCGGGTAAATGGAAAATCGCGTGAAAAAACGAGTAATTTTCCATAGGAAACAATGATAAAGGGCATAGATACGTTCCAAACCTTACATAGACACACCATGCCAAAGATATAAGATAAGTAAAAACATATTTTATTACTACATAGCAATGCAGAAAGCCCTGTATCTATTCTTAAGAGTATACAAAAGATATTCATATTCACTTTACAGCTAGAAACTAACATACATTACTGTACTTTATTATGCAGTGGGCAACAGTTATACAGTACACTGAGACATGCATGGTGGCAGTGAGCAAGTAACTTATGTGGTAGAAGAGGAGGAGGATGCAGGAGAACGAACCTCTATCTGCAAATGTATGCAAAGATAAAATAAAAATGATAAATAACCAAAGCAAGACTAAAAAAGGAAAAAAATAATTAATTCTGCAATGCCTAAATCTACCATATGACAGATTAAAATAACTTAATCTACATTCTCTTGAGTTGCACTGAGTTAGGGGGGATATGATTGAGGTGTATAAATGGTTTGAAGGGATTAACAATGGTGATATTTATAAAATTTAAAAAATTCGTGATCAAACCAGAACTCGTAATGGGTAATGGATTTAATCTTGATAAATTTAGGTTCAGAAGGGAAATTGGTGAAAATTGGCTTGGTAATACCGTAGAGTATTCGTAGTAGGATAATAAATGCCAATACCTTAGACACCTTCAAATGTAGATTAGATAGACATGACAGAGGTAGGGTGGGTGTATATATAATGTACAATGATGATGATCTTTTCTTATCGTAATCCTCTTTGTACTGGTGGAAGAAGCCTCCGCGGGTGCGTATTTATTAATAAAAAAAGAAAAAAAAGGGGGGGGCATTATTCGCGAAAATCGCATTTTGTTACTATTATTTTTTTGGGGCGTTATTGCAATTTCGTGGATAAAAAAATCGCGCATAAAAGGAACAAGGTGTATATATATTTACTACACACTATTTCCCTGACGATATTATATCGAAAGTTTGCTGTTTGTTATTAATGCTTTTTTTCAATCCTCATAATATCACATTCATATAAATTTATGCTTGCACGCTGTTATTAATACAGTAGAGGGCGGTTTGTTAACAGTGCAGGGAGGGTTTATACAGTAAAGGTAAAAATAAATGTAAAATACCTATAACAAATATGGTGCTCCTACTTCGCGGTATTTTACCTATCGCGGCGGGTCCTGGAACCGAACCCTCGTGATAAACGAGGGAGCACTATATATATACAGTGTTACCTCCCTTATCGCGGTAGTTCGGTTCCGGGACACGGTGCGAACCAGTAAATCCACGGAGTAGGATCATCCTATATGTACACAGATATTTTAATGTATTTTTACGCTTACACTGTATAAACCCTCCCTGTACTGTTAAAAAAACACCCTTTACATTATAAATAACAGCAAGCAACGTAATTTTTTTATGAAAGTGATAGGAAAACTTACCGTGAGCGAGTTGATGATGACTTGACATACATAGGTTCCATATTTTACAATAATTTTTACGTTTACGTAAAGTCGCGGCCGACATCCACAAACTTTTTTCCTTCTTTCAACATATCTAAGAGTTTCACTTTATCTACAGTGGTTAACATTTTCCTTTGCCGCTTAGGCTCACTACAAGAAGCCTTAGAAGATGAAGGATTCTTGGGAGGCATTGCAAAGGTTAAAATATGCGAGTAAAAAAATCACAAGCAAAACATAATAATAATAAGCACAACGTGAATGGCGCACACGAGTGAGGCGAGACAATGGAAGATGGTGGAACCCTTTTTCCAAAACGCTGATAGCGGTATCGTATTTTACATGTTGCAATACTGTTAGTATTTATGTTTTTTACCATTTTGTACTGTTATATTATTCTTAGGCTAAGAAATACTTTTTTTTATCAATAAAATCATGAAACTACTGGAAATATAAATATATATGCTAGCTCACATCGCTTCGACCCCAATACATTGTACGCTTTCGAACACAATCAAAACTTTTAATAAGCACAACGTGAACGGCGCACACGTGAGTTAGACTGAACGAGTCTTTGTCCAAAACGCTGATAGCGGTATCGTATTTTACATGTTGCAATACTGTTAGTATTTATGTTTTTTACTATTTTTTACTGTTTTATTGCTCTTAGGCTAATAAATAAGTTTTTTTTATCAATAAAATCATGAAACTACTGGAAATATAAATATATATGCTAGCTCACATAGCTGCGACCCCAATACATTGTACGCTATCGAACACTATTTTGTATGATGCAATACTGTGAGTTATACTGTACGTACGTATATCATTCAGTTATTAGTACAATGTATAATAATTTAAAATTCATCTACTTATTTGATGATTGTACAAAATCTATTGTATTTATTCATTGTAATTTGGACCAAATATTTCTTTTGTAAAGATTATACTGTACTTTTCAAAGGAGGTGGTCAATAAACGTATCTATCTATCTATCTGTCTATCTACATTTATGTTTTTTACTATTTTTTACTGTTTTATTATTCGTAGGCTGGGAAATAATTTTTTTTTATCAATTAGATAATGGAATATGTTTTTTTCAATAAAAAAAAAATGAAAATACTGAGAATTTTTTTTTTAATATTTTAATAGTTTTGCATATACCCATGAAATAAAATCATAATTTATCCAAAAACAAACGTGATAGAGTGAGAAAGCGAACCAAGAAACGCGAATAACCAGGGTAACACTGTATATATATATACACCTTGTTCATGGAATAACGCAAAGGTAGGTTCTCAGAAGTGACGTGTAAATCGAAAATCACGTAAAAAAAACGAGTCATTTTCCATAGGAAACAATGATATAGGGCATAAATGCGTTCCACTACCTTACATTGACGCACTATTCCAAAGATATAAAATAAGTAAAAACCTATTTTATAAGTACATAACAAAGCCGAAAGCCATGTACACCTTGTTCTCAAAATAACGCCTAGATAGGTTCTCAGAAGTGTCGTGTAAATGGAAAATCGCGTGAAAAAACGAGTTATTTTCCATAGGAAACAATGATAAAGGGCATAGATATGTTCCAAACCTTACATAGACACACCATGCCAAAGATATAAGATAAGTAAAAAAAATATTTTATTACTACATAGCAAAGCAGAAAGCCCTGTATCTATTTTTAAGAGTATACAAAAGATATTCATATTCACTTTACAGCTAGAAATTAACATACATTACTATACTTTACTCTATTATGCAGTGGGCAACAGTTATACAGTACACTGAGACATGCATGGTGGCAGTGAGCAAGTAACTTATGTGGTAGAAGAGGAGGAGGATGCAGGAGAACAAGCCTCTATCTGCAAATGTATATAAAGATAAAATAAGAATTATAAATAACCAAAGCAAGACTAAAACACGAAAAAAAAAATTAATTATGCAATGCCTAAATCTACCATATGAAAGATTAAAAAAACTTAATCTACATTCTCTAGAGAGGCACAGACTTAGGGGGGATATGATTGAGGTGTATAAATGGTTTAAAGGGATTAACAAGGGTGATATTAATAAAGTTTTAAAAATTCATGATCGAACCAGAACTCATAATGGGTAATGGATTTAATCTTGATAAATTTTGGTTCAGAAGGGAAATTGGTGAAAATTGGGTTCAGAAGGGAAATTGGTGAAAATTGGCATGGTAATACCGTAGAGTATTCCTAGTAGGATAATAAATGCCAATACCTTAGACACCTTCAAATGTAGATTAGATATACATATGACAGAGGTAGGGTGGGTATGAATAGATTAGTGTGTATTATAAAAATCATAAAAAGAAAAATAGAATAAATAAGTAGAGTAGAATAGAATAGGTTGGACATGCTGAAAATATCATTCAAAAATGGAACTGCC
>JAXCGZ010010772.1:15000-19455 GCA_037179515.1 Halocaridina rubra | reverse complement strand
TCTTATGATTAGTAGGCTGGCCATGGCACCAGCCGCCCGTTGAAAGACTACGACTGAAGGTATTAGGATGCAACTAGGACTGGTCCAGACAGTTCCAGGTTGAGTCTTCCTTCAGGACGGTTCTTTCCTCATGCCTACATCTACACTGAATATTCTGGCATATTCATTACACATCTCTTGCTATTCCATTACATTTGACAAGTCACAACATTCTGCACATCTGTCTCTTTTACTTTCCTTTTCCTCACATTTTGTCATTATTTATGGAAGGTTCACAACTAATGGCCCCAGTACCCGGCATAGTGGGGTGCGAAGAATCTCCGGGGATCGTGTTGACTCCACCATTGGCTTGAGGGCAGACACGCCTGGTGGTAGTAATGATTCTGCCCTTAACCTTGCACCTCCCAATAGATCTGCTTCTTTCACTCTTCACTATTCAAACATTCGTGGGCTGAACTCTAATCTTTCGTCTGTGGAACAGCACTTGGGCACCTTCCTCCCTAACCTCCTCCTCCTATCTGAAACCCAGTTGTCTATACATGCTTCCACTAACCCATTCCAAATCTCCCACTATAATCTGTATACTCGTTTTCGTTCCAAAGGTGGGGTCTGTGCATACTGCAACATTAACACTAGCTACTGTGAGGCTCATGGACCTTGAATCTCCCGACTTTGATGTTCTCTGGCTAAAAAGTCTGTCTCTCCACTACCACTATCATCCTTTGCTTCTGCTACTGTTCTCCAAACTCCACCGAGTTTGTGTCTTTCTTTGAATATCTCTCCTCGTGCCATGAGTCCTTGCTCTCTTCTCAGCCACATGCCGAAGTTCTCTACATTGGAGACTTCAATGTACACCACAGTGAGTGGCTTCATTCTTCTCACACTGATGTGGGAGGAAGCGAGGCCCTTGCTTTCTCTATTACTCGCGATTTGAAGCAAATTATTAAACATCCTACACGTGTTCCTGATCGTCACGAACATGCTGCAAACACTCTTGACCTATTTTTTACTTCGAACCCTTCAAACTACTCTTATTCTGTGCTTTCCCCTCTTGGTAAATCTGACCTCTCTATGATCTCTGTCTCTTCCATTTTCGCTCCCCCACCACCAATCCCTCCTACTCAACGCCGCCTTTGGTACTTCGAGCGAACCCAACATGAAAATTTGCGTAACTTTCTCTTTGACTTCCCATGGGATGACTACTGCTTTCGGTCCCGCATCCCTGATCGGGTAGCTGTAAAAGTTGCCGAGATCATGACCGCGGGAATGGAGGCGTACATCTCCTCTTCTACAAAAACTTTCTCTCCCCCTAAACCTTGGTTTGACCGTGCCTGCTCCATAGCTATCCAGGCTAGGAACCAGGCTCACCGATCTTACCAAGCCTCTCCTTCCAATTTAACTCGCTCTGCTTTTATTATAGCTAGGAATCGTTATACAGCTCAGATTCGAAGGTCTAAGGCTTCCTTTATAAGAAAGAAAGTTGATGACCTTAACTCCTCTCCAACTGACAAAAGCTTCTGGTCCTTAGCCAAAAACCTCTCCAAAAACTTCTGTAACTCAAGCTTTCCCCCTCTCATTCGTTCTGATGGTTCTATTGCTTGCTCTCCCACTGACAAAGCCACTCTCTCTGGCTCTCATTTTTCTGCCAACTCTTCTATCAACGATTCTAGCGCACCTGTTCCTCAGTCTTTTACCCTCTCTAACCCCATGCCCTCCCTTATCCATTCTTCACGCAAAGTTCATAAGGTTCTTCGCACGCTTAAGACAAACAAGGCCTCTGGTCCCGATGGTATCCCTGTAAGGTTCCTTAAGGAGTTTGCAGATGAACTGGCTCCCGTGCTTGGCCGCCTTTTTCACCTCATTCTGTCAACCAGTATCTATCCTTCATATTGGAAGCATGCTCTAGTTCAACCTGTTCCTAAGAAGGGTGACCACTCTATTCCTTCTAACTACCGACCTATTGCTCTAACCTCCTCTATTGCTAAAGTTTTCGAAACTTTGCTCAGTGCTCACTTCTTGAAACACCTTGAATATAACTCACTTATCTCCAATCACCAGTACGGTTTCCGCAAGGCAAGATCCACTGGTGATCTCCTGTCCTATCTTACTCATGTATGGTCATCTTCTCTGAGGAACTATGGGGAATCCTTTGTCGTCGCCCTTGATATCTCTAAGGCTTTTGACAGAGTCTGGCACAAGGCTCTGTTGGCCAAACTCCCTGCCTATGGCTTTACCCCTTCTTTCTGTTCTCTGATTTCCAGTTTTCTTACTGACCGTTCTATATCTGTGGTTGTTGATGGCACGACATCTAGCCCTTTCTCTGTTTCCAGTGGTGTTCCACAGGGCTCTGTTCTTTCACCTATTCTCTTCCTTCTCTTCATCAATGATCTTCTACAATCCTCATCTTCCTCCCTTCTTCATGCCTTTGCCGATGATTCTTTCACTTTTCCTCTGCCTTTTCTTCACAACCTTCATCTGTTACTCGTAATCAATCTCGTATCACTCTTTCTTCTACTCTTAACTCCGATTTGCAGAGAGTATCTGAATGGGGCACTCAAAATTTAGTTAAATTCAATGCCTCCAAGACACAGTTTCTGGCTATCTCTTTATCTTCTTCTCCTCCTGATAACCCTATTGACTTCGAAACTAATGAAATTTTTCCCTCTTAACTCTATCACTATATTAGGAATCCATATAGCCTCTAAATTGTCTTGGAGGAATCACATAATCCAAATTTCTAAATCTTCATCCAAAAAATTGGTGGTTTTGTTTCGTTTTCGTCATTACTTTTCCTCATTGCAGTTACTTAAAATTTACAAAGGTCTTATCCGCCCCTGCTTAGAATACTGATCACACATCTGGGGTGCTTTTTCCTTTACTTATCTTCTTGATAGGGTTGAATCAAAGGCAGTCAGTCTCATTAATGATCCTTCTCTTACATCTAACCTGGATTGTCTCTCTCTTCGATGTAAGGTATCTTCCCTTTCGCTTTTCTATCGCTACTACTTCCATCGCTGCTCTGATAAGTTGGCGAGTTGCATCCCTCCTCCACTGCCGAGGCCGCGAAACACTCGTCAAGCAGCCTCATCTCACAGGTACTGTGTGGAGATTTCTAGCTCGCGGATTGGTCGGTGCAGCGACTGCTTCTTCCCATCTACCTTCAGACTCTGGAACTCTCTTCCTCCTTCTGTCTTTCCAAATTCTTATGACCTTTCATCCTTCAAAAAGCATATCTGTCATCATATCGGAGCCTAGTCCTCCACATCTCTGGGTCCTCTTTACTTTTGGTCGGTGCAGCGACTGCTTCTTCCCATCTACCTCCACACTCTGGAACTCTCTTCCTCCTTCTGTCTTTCCTAATTCTTATGACCTTTCATCCTTCAAAAAGCATATCTGTCATCATATCGGAGCCTAGTCCTCCACATCTCTGGGTCCTCTTTACTTTGATTGGTTTTTTTTTGTCTGTCGTTTTCCTTTGCGTGACATTACCACATCTTTGCCTTGCCCTTAACCTTTTTCTTTTCCTTCGTCTTGGTATTTTCTCGTGCCAGGGCCTTTGTTGATGAGGGCAGTTTCTGCCTGTCCCGGTGTCACACTCTTAAAAAAAAAAAAAAATATATATATATATATATATATATATATATATATATATATATATATATATATATATATATATATATATATATATATATATATATATATATATATATATATATATATATATATATATACATATATATATATATATATATATACATATATATATATATATATATATATATATATATATATATATATATATATATATATATATATATATATATATATATATATATATATATATATATATATATATATATATATATATATATATATATATATATATATATATATATATATATATATATATATATATATATATATATATATATATATATATATATATATATATATATATATATATATATATATATATATATATATATATATATATATATATATATATATATATATATATATATATATATATATATATATATATATATATATATATATATATATATATATATATATATATATATATATATATATATATATATATATATATATATATATATATATATATATATATATATATATATATATATATATATATATATATATATATATATATATATATATATATATATATATATATATATATATATATATATATATATATATATATATATATATATATATATATATATATATATATATATATATATATATATATATATATATATATATATATATATATATATATATATATATATATATATATATATATATATATATATATATATATATATATATATATATATATATATATATATATATATATATATATATATATATATATATATATATATATATATATATATATATATATATATATATATATATATATATATA
>JAXCGZ010010772.1:0-7500 GCA_037179515.1 Halocaridina rubra | reverse complement strand
GCTCTTTCCCGTAAACACAATTAGGTAATCACAATTAGGTAATCACACACACACACACACACTGAAGGTAAAAGAACAGGCTTTAAGGCTAAAGAGAGCGGATGGAAGCATCACTGAGACGGATGAAGAGATCTGCAAAGAATTGAACAAGGAGTTTCAGTCAGTATTTACAGTAGAAAATACCCCACCCCCTCAGATTGCAGTGATAGAAGCTCAAGGGCCGGTATTATAGAACATCAACCTTACAGCCACAGAGGTATGCAAAGCGCTGATGGATTAAATGTTCATAAAGCTACAGGTCCTGATGACATATCCCCTCATGTGCTTAAAAAATGCGCAAACACAATATCAGTGGCACTAAGTATCATATTTAAGGAGTCACTGGAGTCGGGGGAGATTCCAAGATGCTGGAAACAAGCAAATGTGATACCTATCTTCAAAAAGGGAAGGAGGGACACGGCTCTAAACTATAGACCAGTTTCCTTGACCAGCATAGTTTGCAAAGTTATGGAGAAACTACTAAGGAAACATATCTCTCTTCACTTGGAATCCTTCAACTTTTTGTCAGTGAGGCAACATGGCTTCAGAGAAGATAGATCAACAGTAACAAACTTATAAGAATTTTATGATGAGGTAAGACAAATCTTACAGGAAAGAGAGGGCTGGGCAGATTGCATATTCCTAGACTTCCAGAAAGCGTTTGACACTGTTCCACATGGGAGACTTATTAGGAAGCTGCAATCAATGGCTAGAATATGTGGAAATGTTTTGGAATGGATAAAAACTTACTTAGAAGGAAGGGAACAGAGGCTTAGAGTAAGACACTCAGTGTCTGAATGGAGAAGAGTTAGTAGTGGAGTTCCACAGGGTTCAGTTTTAGGGCCACTTTTGTTCCTTGTATATGTAAATGACCTACCAGAGCCTGTAAATTCATTCATGAATATGTTTGCAGATGATGCAAAGATTGTGAAGAAAGTAAAAAACGAGAACAATGGTAGAGAACTTCAGAAGGATCTAAATAATCTGCATGAGTGGTCAGAAAAGTGGCTAATGAAATTCAATACTTCAAAATGTAAGGTAATGAGAATGGGTACAAGTGCAAGAAGGCCCAAGCTTGACTACTCGGCGGCTGGAGTACAACTTCAAGAGGCAGAAAATGAGAAAGATCTAGGAGTAAACATACTGGCAGATTTGTCTCCACAAATACATATAAATGGCATAGTAAGGGCAGCATATGCATTCTTATCAAATGTAAGGGTAGCCTTCAGGCACATGGACAAGGAAATGTTCAGAAATATTTATATAACCTATGTGAGGCCAAAACTCGAATATGCAGCCCCCTTTTGGAATCCGCACTTGAAAAAGCATATAGCTAAGCTTGACAAAGTTCAAAGACATGCCACGAAACTGGTGCCAGAAATACGCAATCTCAGTTATGATGAGAGGCTGAGGGAATTAGACTTACCATCACCGAAGCTAGAAGAGTGAGGGGGGATATGGTGACAGTCTTTAAATTCCTTCATGGTTATGATAGAGTAGATAGGGATCGATATTTTGATATGGCTGGCTCTAGAACTAGAGGTCATAGTTTGAAGCTTCGTAAGAAAACTTCTTTGCAGGATGTAAGGAAATACTTTTTCAGTGTAAGAGTAGTTGATAATTGGAATTCGCTAAGCGAGGAGGTAGTTAATGCTATCTCAATCCATAGTTTTAAGGACAGGTATGATAAGTATCACTAAGTATAAAATGGAACCGATGAGGAGACGGGAAGATACGAGCTTTGGGCTCTTTCCCGTAAACACAATTAGGTAATCACAATTAGGTAATCACACACAAACACACACACACACACACACACACACACACACATATATATATATATATATATATATATATATATATATATATATATATATATATATATATATATATATATATATATATATATATATATATATATATATATATATATATATATATATATATATATATATATATATATATATATATATATATATATATATATATATATATATATATATATATATATATATATATATATATATATATATATATATATATATTTATATATATATATATATATATATATATATATATATATATATATATATATATATATATATATATATATATCTTTATACGCACAAATATCCATATACATGCACACACATACACATACGTACATATATATATAAATATACATACACAGACATCTAGATATATAAACATATGGATATAATAGAAATAACAAATCTCTCTTCACTTGGAATCCTTCAACTTTTTGTCAGTGAGGCAACATGGCTTCAGAGAAGGTAGATCAACACTAACAAACTTATTAGAATTTTATGATGAGGTAAGACAAATCTTACAGGAAAGAGAGGGCTGGGCAGATTGCATATTCCTAGACTTCCAGAAAGCGTTTGACACTGTTCCACATGGGAGACTTATTAGGAAGCTGCAATCAATGGCTAGAATAGGTGGAAATGTTTTGGAATGGATAAAAACTTACTTAGAAGGAAGGGAACAGAGGGTTAGAGTAAGACACTCAGTGTCTGAATGGAGAAGAGTTAGTAGTGGAGTTCCACAGGGTTCAGTTTTTGGGCCACTTTTGTTCCTTGTATATGTAAATGACCTACAAGAGTCTGTAAATTCATTCATGAATATGTTTGCAGATGATGCAAAGATTGTGAAGAAAGTAAAAAACGAGAACAATGGTAGAGAACTTCAGAAGGATCTAAATATTCTGCATGAGTGGTCAGAAAAGTGGCTAATGAAATTCAATACTTCAGAATGTAAGGTAATGAGAATGGGTACAAGTGCAAGAAGGCCCAAGCTTGACTACTCGGAGCTGGAGTACAACTTCAAGAGGCAGAAAATGAGAGAGATCTAGGAGTAAATATACTGGCAGATTTGTCTCCACAAATATATATAAATGGCATAGTAAGGGCAGCATATGCATTCTTATCAAATGTAAGGGTAGCCTTCAGGCACATGGACAAGGAAATGTTCAGAAATATTTATGTAACCTATGTGAGGCCAAAACTCGAATATGCAGCCCCCTTTTGGAATCCGCACTTGAAAAAGCACATAGCTAAGCTTGAAAAAGTTCAAAGACATGCCACGAAACTGGTGCCAGAAATACGCAATCTCAGTTATGATGAGAGGCTGAGGGAATTAGACTTACCATCACTCGAAGCTAGAAGAGTAAGGGGGGATATGGTGACAGTCTTTAAATTCCTTCATGGTTATGATAGAGTGGATAGAGATCGATATTTTGATATGGCTGGCTCTAGAACTAGAGGTCATAGTTTGAAGCTTCGTAAGAAAACTTCTTTGCAGGATGTAAGGAAATACTTTTTCAGTGTAAGAGTAGTTGATAATTGGAATTCGCTAAGCGAGGAGGTAGTTAAAGCTATCTCAATCCATAGTTTTAAGGACAGGTATGATAAGTATCAGTAAGTATAAAATGGAACCGATGAGGAGACGGGAAGATACGAGCTTTGGGCTCTTTCCCGTAAACACAATTAGGTAATCCCAATTAGGTAATCACATTCACATATTTACATACATAGATATATTTATACACATACACAAAATACATATGAACATACAAACATACATATATATAAGAAAAAGACTAAAGAAAAACTATATATAGACATAACACGGCTGAACAAAGAGGCTGTCTAATTAAATTATGGTATTCTGTCTTGGGGAATTATCTTGGCCAGAGTATGCTTGAGAAGTATCAAGTGTACTGCGTCAAGCACCCACTGGGCTTTTGACAAGTTGTAATTTTTGGACGATTCAATGACGGCTGATTCCACTATCTTGGGCTTATATGAACATGAGCTTCTAACATCATGCGGCACCATTCCAATTAATAGTATGCCGGTGTTCCTTTACATGGACAAAGATAGCAGAGTTTTCCTGAGCATATTTGATTGATATTTTGGGTTCGGTAATTCTCTGCTGCAGAGAACGACCTGTTGGCCCAATGTATGCCTTGGGGTAGTTATTTCACTTTATATTATACACACCAGCATTGTTCTCTTTTTTAATTTTATTAATATTTACTAGATGACTTCTCAAGGTTTTTGGATATTTGAATACAAAAGGGGACTCTTTGCCTATGTTTTTGTTAATTTCTTCTAGGGCGCAATGAAAGGGAAGCATCAGCTTATCTCGCTGATTAAAATGCGCTCTCCTTGCCGAGCCATGGTATATACACCTTGCTTTGTACAAGGCTTTGTCAAGAAATGGAAAGGGGTAGCAAAATTCATCGAACTGATTATAAATAGTGTTAATTTCTTCCTCTAAATATTGGGGATTGCATATTCTAAAAGCTCTTACGAACAAATCTGAGGCTACACCTAGTTTTATTTTGTCTTCGTGGTTGCTGGGGAAATGAATACATGTAACCCGTTTCCTGTCTATTGATTAAGGTGTCCAAAAAAGGAATAATGAAATTATTGATGCATTCTACTTTGAATTTTACGGAAGGAACCTGGCTATTAAGTTGTCTAAGGAACTCATCAAAATTACTTCAAGCTTCATCCCAGTACGTCAGAATATCATCTACGTATCTGAACCACATCATGTTGTGTGGCTTGATATCCCTAATAATCTCGGTCTCGAAGTGTTCCATGTATAAATTTGCAAGTATAGGAGAGAGAGGGCTGCCCATACTACAACCGAATTTTTGTTTGTAAAATTCCCCATTGAAAGTGAAATAATCATTAGTCACACATGACCTTATTAATTTAAGCAACTTCTCTAAAGAAACAATGAATTCACTTTCATACGGCGTTAGCTTCTCTTTCAGGAAAAGTAGGACATTTTCAATCGGAACATTTGTGAACAACGAATCCATGTCTAAGCTAAGCAATTTTATATTGTTGAGAGGAACCCTCAAAGACCGAAATTTATGGATGAAATATTCTGTGTGACTAAGATGAGCTTGTGAAAAACGGCCTAAGAATGGGGAAAGGGTATCTGCTAGCCATTTAGCCAACTTAAAGGGAAAAGAATTGACGCATGCAACAATAGGCAGTAGGGGAATACTTTTATTATGGGTTTTCGGCAAGCCATAGAAAGAAGGGAGGGAGGGATTTATAACTTTAAATGTATCCAAAAACTCTCGATCTCTTTTACAGCTAGCAATTTCCCAAACCAATTTGTTGAATTGTGCAGAGGCATTATGAAGGGGATCTTTGCTCAATTTCTCATACGCTTCCTCATCACTTAAGAGTTCAGAGTCTTTATTTACATAAAAAATTCGGTCTAATAGTACTAATTTCCCATCTTTGTCTGATTTGGTGATAATGATATCATCTCTTTCCTTTAATGATTGGACAGCTAAAATGAACCGCTTAGGGAGTGAACCTCTGTCTTTGTTTTGATAAAATAAAATTTCAGGATTGAACCCTTAATACCCATACTACTCTTATCAAAATTATTATTTGGGGAAAATTCATCAAATCCCATGATATAATTTAGAAAGTTGTATTTTCCTGGCTTGAGGGCGAAATTTAAACCCATACTTAGAATAACGAGTGCGTCCTTGAGAAGCCAGTGCTGAGTTAAGGACATTATCAGGAGTGAAAAGCTTATATCAAATACTATCGTATATTAATCTGCGTAATTTAGTTTTAAGAGAACGGGAATGGTTACCACCAATGCATAAAGCTCTACCAAATGCAAACCGGGAGACATAGTGGAATATACCTTCATTGAAGCATAAAAGCCGGAAGTTATCTGATGATTGATGTAAACTCTTGCGTGTAGCCTTTAGGTCATTGCGAGCAGTTTTCAGGCGATCTAGGAGAACATATCTGATGAAACTGGGAATACTTCTGGTTTGTTGATCCACTTTCTCAAACCAAACATTTTTGGGCACACGTGTTCTTCAATGTATTCTTGGAGGAAGGCTCTATGGTTCTTCTTTTTGAAAAGGCTGAGAAGAAGACACTCGTAGGAACGGTAGACGGTTTTTAAAGCAAGGGGGGAGTCGGAAAATGGACAAACTTGGAGGCTTCATTATGGGCGTAAATTAATAACACTGAACTTTAAACATACAGTCTGAAATGGCATGAAAAAACAATTAAATAAAACAATGAAAATATATAAAAATAAAGTACTTATTAATTTCTATGACCTTAACTGGCCACCTTCTCAAAGTACAATGACAAGAGATACAGATATTAAAAAAAAATAAAAAAAAAAATTGAATATGAGATAAAAAAAAAAACCACCCAGGGTATATTTACATGGGATTAGAAGATACCAATCTTAAATGCCCGCCGGGGTTAGTCGGTAATCCACACAAACTGGCCCCAAAAGGACTTAAAATCCATTCATGACTAATTGTATTAACAAAAGATTCTTAATAATAGTAATTAATATATATATATATATATATATATATATATATATATATATATATATATATATATATATATATATATATATATATATATATATATATATATATATATATATACATACATACATACATACATACATACATACATACATACATACATACATGCATACATACATACATACATACATACATACATACATACATACATACATACATACATACATACATACATACCCCCCCGAGCTTTGGGCTCTTTCCCGTAAACACAATTAGGTAATCACATACATACATACATACATACATACATACACTACATACATACATACATACATACATACATACATACATACATACATACATACATACATACATACATACATACATACATACATACATACATACATACATACATACATACATACATACATACATACATACATACATACATACATACATACATACATACATACATACATACATACATACATACATACATACATACATACATACATACATACATACATACATACATACATACATACATACATACATACATACATACATACATACATACATACATACATACATACATACATACATACATACATACATACATACATACATACATACATACATACATACATACATACATACATACATACATACATACATACATACATACATACATACATACATACATACATACATACATATATATATATATATATATATATATATATATATATATATATACACATATATATATATATATATATATATATATATATATATATATATATATATATATATATATATATATATATATATATATATATATATATATATATATATATATATATATATATATATATATATATATATATATATATATATATATATATATATCCCACGGGTGGGATCACTTCACTAGTCGTAAGCATATGCTTGCAAGGGATGGAGTGCATCTTTCTAATTCAGGTGTCTCGGTTTAGTTCCTGGGTTCATCCAGTGAGGACGTGCTTCCAGTAGCTCTAATCTTGACCAAACTTAGTACAATGGAGAGTGGTGGTGTTCTTTGTGCTGGTGGTGTTAGT
>JAXCGZ010010771.1:15000-19495 GCA_037179515.1 Halocaridina rubra | reverse complement strand
TATATATATATATATATATATATATATATATATATATATATATATATATATATATATATATATATATATATATATATATATATATATATATATATATATATATATATGTATATGTATATATATATATATATATATATATATATATATATATATATATATATATATATATATATATATATATATATATATATATATATATATATATATATATATATATATATATATATATATATATATATATATATATATATATATATATATATATATATATATATATATATATATATATATATATATATATATATATATATATATATATATATATATATATATATATATATATATATATATATATATATATATATATATATATATATATATATATATAAGAATAGAGGACACTGCAACATGCCTACTGGCACACACGAGGCAGCTCCATTTTTTTATTGTATTTTCAGCATTTACTATCATACTAGGAAGCTTGTTCCATGCATCAACTACTCTATTACCAAACCAATTTTTACCAATTTCCCTTCTGAACCTAAATTTATCAAGCTTAAATCCATTATTACGAGTTCTGGTTTGATCATGAATTTTTAAAACTTTATTAATATCTCCCTTGTTAATCCCTTTAAACCATTTATACACTTCAATCATATCCCCCCTAACTCTTCGTCTGTCTAGAGAATGTAGATTAAGTTTTTTTAATCTGTCCTCATATGGTAGATTTCTGATATTGTGTATCATCTTGGTCATTCTTCGCTGCACTCTCTCCAAGGATTCAATTTCCATTCAATAATAGGGTGACCAGAATTGCACAGCATAATCTAAATGGGGCCTAACTAATGCAAGATAGAGCTGCAAAATAACTTTTTAAGAACATAAGAACATAAGAATAGAGGACACTGCAACATGCCTACTGGCACACACGAGGCAGCTCCATTTTTGAATTGTATTTTCAGCATGTCTAACCTATTCTATTCTGCTCTACTTATTTATTCTATTTTTTCTTTTTATGGTTTTTCTAACAAGCACTAACCTATTCATACCCACCCTACCTCTGTCATATGTCTATCTAATCTACATTTGAAGGTGTCTAAGGTATTGGCATTTACTATCATACTAGGAAGCTTGTTCCATGCATCAGCTACTCTATTACCAAACCAATTTTTACCAATTTCCCTTCTGAACCTAAATTTATCAAGCTTAAATCCATTATTACGAGTTCTGGTTTGATCATGAATTTTTAAAACTTTATTAATATCTCCCTTGTTAATCCCTTTAAACCATTTATACACTTCAATCATATCCCCCCTAACTCTTCGCCTCTCTAGAGAATGTAGATTAAGTTTTTTTAATCTGTCCTCATATGGTAGATTTCTGATGTTGTGTATCATCTTGGTCATTCTTCGCTGCACTCTCTCCAAGGATTCAATTTCCATTCAATAATAGGGTGACCAGAATTGCACAGCATAATCTAAATGGGGCCTAACTAATGCAAGATAGAGCTGCAAAATAACTTTTTAAGAACATAAGAACATAAGAATAGAGGACACTGCAACATGCCTACTGGCACACACGAGGCAGCTCCATTTTTGAATTGTATTTTCAGCATGTCTAACCTATTCTATTCTGCTCTACTTATTTATTCTATTTTTTCTTTTTATGGTTTTTCTAACAAGCACTAACCTATTCATACCCACCCTACCTCTGTCATATGTCTATCTAATCTACATTTGAAGGTGTCTAAGGTATTGGCATTTACTATCCTACTAGGAAACTTGTTCCATACATCAGCTAATCTATTACCAAACCAATTTTTACCAATTTCCCTTCTGAACCTAAATTTATCAAGCTTAAATCCATTATTACGAGTTCTGGTTTGATCATGAATTTTTAAAACTTTATTAATATCTCCCTTGTTAATCCCTTTAAACCATTTATACACTTCAATCATATCCCCCCTAACTCTTCGCCTCTCTAGAGAATGTAGATTAAGTTTTTTTAATCTGTCCTCATATGGTAGATTTCTGATATTGTGTATCATCTTGGTCATTCTTCGCTGCACCCTCTCCAAGGATTCAATTTCCATTCTATAATAGGGTGACCAGAATTGCACAGCATAATCTAAATGGGGCCTAACTAATGCAAGATAGAGATGCAAAATAACTTTTTCCGTCCTATTGCTAACGCTTCTTGAGATAAATCCTAAAATTCTGTTTTCTTTATTTCTGACTGCTGTGCATTGCTCTCTTGGCTTAAGACTACTACTCACAAGAACTCCCAAATCCCTTTCACACTGAGAACTCATGATTTCATGGTTATTTAGCTTATAACTAGTATTGTCTTTTATAGTACCCATTTTAACTACTTTACATTTTTCAACATTAAATTCCATTTGCCATTTGTCCGACCATTCAGATAATCTATTTAGATCTTCCTGTAAAGCATGAATGTCTTCTTTTCCATTTATAGTTCTACCTATTTTAGTGTCGTCTGCGAATTTACTTAGGTTACTACTGATATCCGAATCCAGATCATTTAGATATACGATGAATAATAGGGGACCAAGTACCGAGCCTTGTGGTACCCCGCTAGTTCCTCACAAAAGATTAGTTAAAAAGCTGGAAGCTCATGGTATAGGAGGAGCTGTGCTCAGATGGATCAAACAATGGTTAAAAGACAGAAAACAGAGGGTTTGCATAAATGGAGAGAAATCAGAGTGGGGCTCGGTTACAAGCGGGGTACCACAAGGCTCGGTACTGGGTCCTCTATTATTCATCGTATATCTAAATGATCTGGATTCGGATATCAGTAGTAACCTAAGTAAATTCGCAGACGACACTAAAATAGGTAGAACTATAAATGGAAAAGAAGACATTCATGCTTTACAGGAAGATCTAAATAGATTATCTGAATGGTCGGACAAATGGCAAATGGAATTTAATGTTGAAAAATGTAATGTAGTTAAAATGGGTACTATAAAAGACAATACTAGTTATAAGCTAAATAACCATGAAATCATGAGTTCTCAGTGTGAAAGGGATTTGGGAGTTCTTGTGAGTAGTAGTCTTAATCCAAGAGAGCAATGCACAGCAGTCAGAAATAAAGCAAACAGAATTTTAGGATTTATCTCAAGAAGCGTCAGCAATAGGACGGAAAAAGTTATTTTGCAGCTCTATCTTGCATTAGTTAGGCCCCATTTAGATTATGCTGTGCAATTCTGGTCACCCTATTATAGAATGGAAATTGAATCCTTGGAGAGAGTGCAGCGAAGAATGACCAAGATGATACACAATATCAGAAATCTACCATATGAGGACAGATTAAAAAAACTTAATCTACATTCTCTAGAGAGGCGAAGAGTTAGGGGGGATATGATTGAAGTGTATAAATGGTTTAAAGGGATTAACAAGGGAGATATTAATAAAGTTTTAAAAATTCATGATCAAACCAGAACTCGTAATAATGGATTGAAGCTTGATAAATTTAGGTTCAGAAGGGAAATTTGTAAAAATTGGTTTGGTAATAGAGTAGCTGATGCATGGAACAAGCTTCCTAGTAGGATAGTAAATGCCAATACCTTAGACACCTTCAAATGTAGATTAGATAGACATATGACAGAGGTAGGGTGGGTATGAATAGGTTAGTGCTTATTAGAAAAATCATAAAAAGAAAAACAGAATAAATAAGTAGAGTAGAATAGAATAGGTTAGACATGCTGAAAATACAATTCAAAAATGGAGCTGCCTCGTGTGTGCCAGTAGGCATGTTGCAGTGTCCTCTATTCTTATGTTCTTATGTTCACTCTGATTTCTCTCCATTTATGCAAACCCTCTGTTTTCTGTCTTTTAACCATTGTTTGATCCATCTGAGAACAGCTCCTCCTATACCATGAGCTTCTAGCTTTTTAACTAATCTTTTGTGAGGAACTCTATCAAAAGCTTTGCTAAAATCTAGATATATTTTATCATATTCTTTGCCACAATCTACTGCCTCATAAACTTCTGAATAAAAAGACAGTAAGTTTGTAAGGCATGAAAAACCCTTAAGAAACCCGTGTTGTGAAAGTTTTATCAGTCTGTGTAATTCTAGATGTGCCCTTATTTTATTTGCAATTATGGATTCTAGAATCTTACCCACTGTTGACGTTAAACTTACCGGCCTATAATTATTCTTTTTAACTCGTTCTCCTTTTTTAAATATTGGTACCACATCTGCCAATTTCCACTCCATGGGTACCGATCCTAATTTTACTGAATTATTAAATAATGCAGTTAGTGGACAACTAAGCTCTTCCTTGCATTCCTTTAATATTCTAGCATAAATTCCATCAGGTCCCGGAGATTTATGAGCCTTTAATTTATCTTTTTCTTTTATTACCTCCTCTCTCGTAATATTTATTGAACTAAGTATATTATCGGGACTGTCTCTGTAAATGGATTCTACTTCCGGAATATTTTCCAAGTTTTCATTTGTAAATACAGATAAGAAA
>JAXCGZ010010771.1:0-5000 GCA_037179515.1 Halocaridina rubra | reverse complement strand
AAGACTGTCACCATATCCCCCCTCACTCTTCTAGCTTCGAGTGATGGTAAGTCTAATTCCCTCAGCCTCTCATCATAACTGAGATTGCGTATTTTTGGCACCAGTTCGTGGCATGTCTTTGAACTTTTTCAAGCTTAGCTATGTGCTTCTTCAAGTGCGGATTCCAAAAGGGGGCTGCATATTCGAGTTTTGGCCTCACATAGGTTACATAAATATTTCTGAATATTTCCTTGTCCATGTGCCTGAAGGCTACCCTTACATTTGATAAGAATGCATATGCTGCCCTTACTATGCCATTTATATGTATTTCTGGAGACAAATCTGCCAGTATGTTTACTCCTAGATCTCTCTCATTTTCTGTCTCTTGAAGTTGTACTCCAGCCACCGAGTAGTCAAGCTTGGGCCTTCTTGCACTTGTACCCATTCTCATTACCTTACATTTTGAAGTATTGAATTTCATTAGCCACTTTTCTGACCACTCATGCAGATTATTTAGATCCTCCTGAAGTTCTCTACCATTGTTCTCGTTTTTTACTTTCTTCACAATCTTTGCATCATCTGCAAACATATTCATGAATGAATTTACAGACTCTGGTAGGTCATTTACATATACAAGGAACAAAAGTGGCCCTAAAACTGAACCCTGTGGAACTCCACTACTAACTCTTCTCTATTCAGACACTGAGTGTCTTACTCTAACCCTCTGTTCCCTTCCTTCTAAGTAAGTTTTTATCCATTCCAAAACATTTCCACCTATTCTAGCCATTGATTGCAGCTTCCTAATAAGTCTCCCATGTGGAACAGTGTCAAACACTTTCTGGAAGTCTAGGAATATGCAATCTGCCCAGCCCTCTCTTTCCTGTAAGATTTGGCTTACCTCATCATAAAATTCTAATAAGTTTGTTACTGTTGATCTACCTTCTCTGAAGCCATGTTGCCTCACTGACAAAAAGTTGAAGGATTCCAAGTGAAGAGAGATATGTTTCCTTAGTAGTTTCTCCATAACTTTGCAAACTATGCTGGTCAAGGAAACTGGTCTATAGTTCAGAGCCGTATCCCTCCTTCCCTTTTTGAAGATAGGTATCACATTTGCTTGTTTCCAGCATCTTGGAATCTCCCCCGACTCGAGTGACTCCTTAAATATGATACTTAGTGCCACTGATATTGTGTTTGCGCATTTTTAAGCACATGAGGGGATATGTCATCAGGACCTGTAGCTTTATGAACATCTAAATCCATCAGCGCTTTGCATACCTCTGTGGCTGAAAGGTTGATGTTCTCTAATACCGGCCCTTGAGCTTCTATCACTGCAATCTGAGGGGGTGGGGTATTTTCTACTGTAAATACTTGTGTGTGTGTGTGTGTGTGTGTGTGTGTGTGTGTGTGAGCGTGTCTATATATATATATATATATATATATATATATATATATATATATATATATATATATATATATATATATATATATATATATATATATATGTGTGTGTGTGTGTGTGTGTGTGTGTGTGTGTGTATATATATATATATATATATATATATATATATATATATATATATATATATATATATATTATATTATATATATATATATATATATATATATATATATATATATATATATATATATATATATATATATATATATATATATATATATATATATATATATATATATATATATATATATATATATATATATATATATATATATATATATATATATATATTTATATATATATATATATATATATATATATATATATATATATATATATATATATATATATATATATGTGTGTGTGTGTGTGTGTGTGTGTGTGTGTGTGTGTGTGTGTGTGTGTGTGTGTGTGTGTGTGTATGTGTGTGTGTGTGTGTGTGTGTGTGTGTGTGTGTGTGTGTGTGTGTGACACCGGGAAAGGCATAAAAATCTGCTCTCATCAGTATAGGCCCGGGCACGAGAAAACATTAAGACGAAGGAAAAGATAAGCTTGTGGACAAGGTAGAGATGAGGTAATGATGCACAAAGGAAAAGGATAGACTGAAAGAATTTTTAAAGTACTGAGGACCTAGAGATATGAAGGATTAGGCCCTGTGATGATGATAAATCAACTTTTTGAAGGAAGATAGGTTCTAAGAATTTGGAAAGAAAAAGGAGTAAGAGAGTTCCAGAGAATGGAGGTAGATTGGAAGAAGCAGTCGCTGCACTGACCAACCCACGTAGCTACGAATCTCCACACAGCATCTGTGAGATGAGGCCACTTTGCGACTGTTACACGGTCTCGGCAGTGGGGGAGGGATGCAAATTGCCAACTCATCAGAGCAGAGACGGAAATAGTAGTGATAGAAAAGAGAGAGGGATGATAACTTACGGCAAAGAATAAGAAAATCCAGATTAGAAGTACAAAAAAGATCATCAATGAGTCTTACTGTCTTAGATCCAACCCTATCAAGGAGACAGTATAAAAAGAAGCACTCCAGATGTGTGATTAGTATTCGGAGCAGAGACAGATAAGACTTTTATATATTTTAAATAACTGTAAAGAATTAAAGTAATGATGAAAACAAAACAAAACCCTCCATTTTTTAGATTCAAATTTATAAATTTTTATCATGTGATTTCTTCAGGACAAGTTAGAGGCTATATGGATTCCTGATATGTTTATAGAATTAAGAGGGTAAATTTTGTTAGTTTTGAAGACAATGGGGCTATCAGGGGGAGAGGAAGATAAAGAGATAGCTAAAAAAATGTGTTTTGGAGGCATTAAATTTATCTAAACTTTGGGTACCCCACTCAGATATCTTCTTCAAATCGGAGTTGAGACTAGAAGTAAGAGTAAAATGAGACTGCTTGCGAGTAGCAGATGAAGGTTGTGAAGAAAAGTCAGAGGAGAAGTGAAAGGTAGAATCGTCGGCAATGGCGTGGAGAAGAGAGGAAATGGGAGCTTTAGAAGAACATTGATGAAAAGAAGGAACAGAGTAGTTGAAAGAACAGAGCCATGTGGAACGCCAATGGAAACAAGAAATGGGCTAGTTGTTGCACCCTCAACAACTACAGATATAATATGGTCAGGAAGAAAACTGGAAAGCTGAGAACAGAGAGAAGGGGTAAAGCCATAGGTGGGGAGTTTGGCCGACAGAGCCTTATGCCAGACTATGTCAAAAGCCTTAGAGATATCAAGGGCAACGACAAAGGATTCCCCATAGTTCCTCAGAAAAGATGACCATACATTGTAAGATTGGACAGGAAGTCATTAGTGGCCCCTGCCTTGTGGAAGCCGTACTGGTGATCGGATATAGGTGAGTTAGATTCGAGACGTTTCAAAAAGTGATCATTGAGCAAATCTTGAAAATATTAATGATAGAAGAGGTGACGGCAAGAGGTCGGTAGTTTGAAAGGATATAGTAGTCACCCTTCTTTGGAACAGTTTGCGATAGAGCATGCTTCCAATTGAAGGATGCATACTGGTTGAGAGATTGAGGCATAAAAGACGGCAAAGCACGGGAGCCAGTTCCTCTGCAAGGTCCTTAAGGAACCTTGCATGGATACCATCGGGACCAGATGCTTTGATCATCTTTAGAGAGCGAAAAATCTTATGAAGTATGTGTGAGGTAAGGATAAGAAAGGGAAGAGGGTTAGAGAGGGGTAAAGATTGAGGGACAGGTGCGCTGGAATTGTTTACAGAAGAGTTAGCAGAAAAACGAGAGCCAAAGAAAGTGGCTTTGTCAGTGGGAGAGCAAGCTATAGAACCATCAGAAGTAATGAGAGAAGTAAATCTTGAGTTACTGAAGTTTTTGGAGAGGTTTGTATCTAAGGAGCAGTCAAATTTGTCAGTGGGAGAGGAGTTAAGGAAGCCTTAGGCCTTCGAATCTGAGCATAACAACGATTCCTAGCTACAATAAAGGCAAAGGAAGTTAAATAAGGTGAGGCTAGGTACGACAGGTGTGCCCGATTTTTTGCCTGAGTAGCCATGGGATTGGCATGATCAAACCAAAGATTAGGGGGAGAAAAAGTTTTCTTAGAGTAGGGGATGTATGCCTGCATTCCCGAGGTTATAATCTCGGCAACGTTTAGGGCTACCTGAATAGGGTTGCGGGACCAAAAGCAGTATTCATCCCATTGGATATCAAAGAGGAAGTTACGCCAATTTTCATGTTGGGTGCGTTCAAGTGCCAACGGCGGTACTGAGTACGAGTAATTGGTGGAGAGGTAGTGAAAATCAAAGAGCCTGATCTCCCAGAATGGTCAGATTTACCAAAATGAAAAAGCAAAGAATAATAGTAGTTTGAAGGGTTACAAGAAAGAAATAGGTCAAGAGTGTTTGCTGCAAATAATAAGTCTATTGTACTTTAGTCATTATTATTATTATTGTTAATATAATTATTATTATCATTATTATAATTATTATTATTAATGTTATTATTATTATTATTATTATTATTATTAGTTTTATTATTATTATTATTATTATTATTATTATTATTATTATTATTATTATTATTATTATTATTATTATTATTATTATTATTATTATTATTATTATTATTATTATTATTATTATTATTATCATTATTATTATTATTATTATTATTATATATATATATATATATTATATATATATATATATATATATATATATATATATATATATATATATATATATATATATATATATATATATATATATATATATATATATATATATATATATATATATATATATATATATATATATATATATATATATATATATATATATATATATATATATATATATATATATATATATATATATATATATATATATATATATATATATATATATATATATATATATATATATATATATATATATATATATATATATATATATATATATATATATATATATATATATATATATATATATATATATATATATATATATATATATATATATATATATATATATATATATATATATATATATATATATATATATATATATATATATATATATA
>JAXCGZ010010770.1:0-15000 GCA_037179515.1 Halocaridina rubra | reverse complement strand
AAACATCAGCTCACCAGGATCTAAGATTGTCTTAGGTTTTTTTGTTTTATTTTATAGTTAAAACATAAAATATTATGCTTTAACTGTGGAATATCGACTTAGAGCGAACCTTTAGGTGCTAATAATGTATCATGTTAGATATAGAGTATGGAAAAATCTGCTTTGTAAGTTGAATTTCATATGTAATTTCTTTTAACTGGCCTTTGATGACAGAACGTACGTACGCAACAAGGATTCTGTATGAGATCAAATATTTCTAAAGGGCGGTTTACACGGTCAAACGGTTCGTCGAACGCGGTTCGACAGACAAGTGTTTGAAGTGATGTTCGAACGTGTGAACGGGGTATTTGGTTGTCGAACACGGAACGTGTTTGACAACCAAATACCCCGTTCACACGTTCGAACATCACTTCAAACACTTGTCTGTCGAACCGCGTTCGACGAACCGTTTGACCGTGTAAACCCCCCTTTATACTGTCAGCTATGGATAAATCAGACTACCCGACTTGTGGGGAAGTGGTGTTCTTAACTCGACACACTCACAGAGTACAACATTTGCCATCAGAAGTACACTTCTGAACCTTAAAATGCACATAATATACAACAATCACACGAACGGAACCATTAAAGTTTAAGTTACACATTTTAATATCAGGAGGAACAAAAAAGTGTGTGTGTGTGTGTGTGTGTCTGTGTATTTACCTTATTGTATTTACCTGACTGTGCTTATGGGAAAGAGCGCAATACTCGTAACTCCCCGTCTCCTGATCGATATAATTTTTCTTTATCAAATGATACCTAAAAATTTGTCATTAAATGTATGAATTCAGTTAGCTTTTACCGCTTCCTCACTTAGCGAATTGTGTGTGTGTGATTGTGTGTGTGCATGTGTGTATACATCAACATTATCATGAAATTTGTAAAAATATTCCAACCTATAATATCTGGGTTTAAATCTAAAATACGTACCTGAATTTAGAACTCCAAAGGATGTACAGCAACACAGATAGAATTCTGGTCATAATTACTTGTAAACCAAGACTCTAATTCCAATTTGATCAAGAGAGCTAGATATAGCTCCCACTTTCACCGTTTCCTAACTATAGGCTAATAGTCTCTCAAATCTAATTCTAGAATCACCGAGGAAAGTCACTTAAGTTTTTTAAAGTTGTCTGAATGGGTTCTTGTCAAATCTCGGCTATAAAAATCGTTCTCCGAAGTCCTTTCTTTTTTTAATCTAAGCTGATGAGCCATTTCGAGGGAGAATAAGAATTATGTGTAATTAAAAAGAAATTAATAGAAAATATATAATATAAAAACGATTAATATATATATATATATATATATATATATATATATATATATATATATATATATATATATATATATATATATATATATATATATATATATATTCATATACCACAGTCATATTCCCCTTTATAAGGGGGGTGGCAGAGTAAAAAAACAAATACTTCGACTTTTTGTGGGAAGTAAATATGGATGGGATTCCCAGTCCCCTCGCTCCGCCTCCTTTTAGTCGACTTTTACGAAACGCAGGGAAACAGGGAGGAAGTATTCTTACCCACTCCCTCAGGGGGAATATGTCTATATATATGTATATATATATATATATATATATATATATATATATATATATATATATATATATATATATATATAAATATATATATATATATATATATATATATATATATATATATATATATATATATATATATATATAAATATATATATATATATATATATATATATATATATATATATATATATATATATATATATATATATATATATATATATATATATATATATATATATATATATATATATATATATATATATATATATATATATATATATATATATATATATATATATATATATATATATATATATATATATATATATATATATATTTACACACACACACACACACACACATATATATATATATATATATATATATATATATATATATATATATATATATATATATATATATATATATATATATATATATATGTATGTATAAAGATAGAATGTGAAAGAAACCCATGAAGGGCTTCTAATCTTGTGAAACGATTGTTGAATATATTTTGATTATATGTCGAGAACAAGAGAGGATCGTTCTAGACTAAGTATTATCACAGCAGCTGCTTTTAAGACAACACTCAGCACATCAGATAAGAAAGTAGACGATGTTAAGTTCACAGAGGATACTTAAGTCATCAAATTCCGATACTCTAAATTGAGTGGAGAGGTGTCCTGTCAGCGTAATAACTTAAAGTAAGAGATAAAAACTACAAACGTAATTAGATAACAATATTGTAAAAGCTGGCAGATGGGAGAAATGTAAATGCCATTATAAAATGCAGAAAAAGTCTGATTTTTCATTTTTAAAGTCAGTTATTATACCGCTTATAGTGAAAAATAGTTCTATTACTTAAATGACATAATCTTGAGAGGTGATCAGGAAGTTTTTGGCTTATGCAAGTAATAAAATGCCCAAGAATAGTGTATTAATCAATAAAAATCATCATGTAGGTACTTCTATCTGCATCGTAGTTATGGAAATTAATAAAAAGTTAATATTTGGTGATGCAGATTGGTTAAATGGTAAGAAGGATCACCAATTATCATGTCGTAGGACTTTTGGGCTAGGTGTCAAAGGAAACATTGAACACTCTCTCCAGAGTGTGATATGACGAGGCCTAGGGTTAAAATGTGTCACGAAGATATATAGCGGGTCCCGTGGGACTCGGCATCTGGCGTATCTCTTATCTCAAGAGGGTGAGAGATATAAACCAGTCCTTTATTCCCCATACAAGCCACGCCCCTGCCCTTGGGGTATTTCAAGAACCACCCAAGGCAGAGTGAGTTGAGTTAGAGACCGGGCCTTGCCAGCAGCAGAGTTAACACAGTACAGCTGAGTTAGCCTCCCCCTTCCTGGGGTGGGACTCAGGAATTAGTCGTGACAGGAACTGTAGTAATAGGAGCTCTGAGTACATAGATGTTAAAATAAGAATAAAGGTATAGAAAGAAGATGTCTTTCACCAACCACGCTACCATAATTATAATTATATATAACGTAGGAGGTAAATACCCTACGTCAGTGGTGACACTCGGTGGGATACTATCTTACAAATTGGTGTCATTAAATGGGATAGTAAAATACACTACGTCAGTGGTGGCAGCGGTGGGATACTATCTTACAAATTGGTGTCATTAGATGGGATAATAAAAGCCTCTACGTCAGTGGTGGACAGCTCGGGATCAATCCACGCCGACACTTTACCGAAGAGAAAGAAGAAAAAAATAGAAGAAAAAAAAAATATATAGCATCTATGGAAGAAAAGTACAAGTGAAGAAACTTCAAGACGCTTACCAGCAGTGAGAGAGTAACACCGAGAAAGTCAGAGCTCCCCCTTCACTTACAGTATCATATTATGAGATCCAGCCACTCTCCCCCGCCTCCGTATTGGCAAGGCCCCCACCCCGTGCCCTGGTTGTAAAGACGCCTCGAGTCAAAAATTCACTTTTATACCTCGACGGCGCAAATGTAAAAGACCGCGAATGTCCGTCCATAATTCCCGCGACCGACTTCCTGAAATACTTGGGTCTGCGGATGAGAAGTGACGAGTGGTCAAATAGAGAATATTATAAAACTTTGAAGGAACTATTCCTAAGATATTTCTTAGTAAGCCGAAGTGTGACCGGAGCATTGAGTGAAAATGCCCATTACAAGAAGTATAAGTTGCCGGATCCGACCAAGAAGACGGCGATTCGTCGATTTTACTCGAAGAGAAGAAGGAGAACCCCCTCCTTCCTTGCCTTCTGCCATGAAGTTCTTCAGGACCACCTCCTTAAAGTAGCTAAGTACTTGTGATCTGTATCCAGTGAGTAATGGGACAATTAGTAAAAGAAATTGAGGTCGGTGGACGCCGCCATTTTATCTTGTAGTTATGCTTTGACTCAGCCAACCCGCCTATGAGGGGTGTGGCGCTTAATAAGTTGATAAAAGTAGAATTTCTGTACCCATTACTAACATGGATAATTTGTACTAATAGCTATAAGCAGTAATAAACTCCGTTTTTTGTTATAATTTGAGTAATGTAAAAAAAAAAAAAAAAAAAAAAAAATTGCGTTGGAAGTGCGTTCCATTTATTTGTATTAATGCTTAGATTGAATTTTAAGAACACGAATGTATCAATTTTTTAATTGACAAATTTAATGCACGTGAAATCACTATTACAGTATATTAATTTCTTAAGTGTAAGAATTATAGTGAGTAATATACTTGAATCTGCTTTTAAGGTTTTACTTAGAACACGTGTGGTTTTCGAGAAAGGAATGTGGAAGTGACCATTCGATCTCCCAACCTCGTTATTATGAATATGTAGTAATTGTACTGAGCTTTGATATTTTAAAGTACGTGTAAAATCATTTTTATATAAATTTCTTAAAGCGTAAGAAATAGAGTGTTAAGATTGCGCCTGTTTTCAAGGTTCTTTCTTTTTTTGTTTGTTTTTTTTCCCCGCGGGAGTAATGTTTTAGCGAAAGAAAGACATAAATGACAGATTGTTTTTTAATGTTGTTATGATGAAGGGATTAACATTACGATACGTGTGTGGCATGTTTTTTTTGAAGAATAAGAAATTTCGTGATATTAGTTAGAGATGAGTTTTTTAATTTCACGCTATGCAGGTGAAAGTAAGAGTAAATTAGAGTAATTTGTGCTGTCCTAGAATAGGGAAGGTTTTTCAGTGTCACCCAAACGTAGCTTCAAGGGAGTAGAATGTTTGTTTGTTCGTTAGAATGGGACTTGGGACTAGTGAGGCAGTCTGTGACCGTGCGGCCCAACCGAGATTTCACCCTTACTCTTCTTACAACGCGTTGTAAATAAAAGGGAATTTTACAGAAAGGGGATGATTGTTTTGAAAGTGATATAGCGAATGTGATAGCGAATGAGTATGAATGACTGGGGGTATAATGGGGGGGTTGCTCTAGGGGGTGAAATCGCGGAAAGCACCGTTAGGAAGCATGATTGGGGAGTCTGCGAAGATCATTCCCCTGCTCCGCCAGGTCCTTCTGCATGCCATATCAGAGTGTATTTATGGGAGGTGATGCGCTGTTGCAATATCTAGTGAGGGATATGTTTGAGAAAGTAATTCTCCACCTGCCCAGATATGGTTGAAATGCCAAGTTTGTTTTATTTTTGTTTTGTCCCCTACTCCGCCATTGAGATTATTATTCGATTTCCGAGAGATTCCAAGATAGATGTTACGTGATAAAGGACGTGAATCTATGAATGATTCTTTATTTTCTTTGCTAGCTGCAGTATATACATTATCTGTCTGAAGAGATATGTTAGATTGATAAAATAAAACTTTGCGAGTTTTAGCCTTGATAATGTTTTATCAAAATTATTTCAGCTTGGTCATAAAGAAAGAGTGAGAGCTGACACGAAATGACAACAAGAATGTTACACAGCTGTATCCCGTATTTGAGAGAGCAGAAGTTTATCCAGAAGCCAAAAGAACAGGGGAGAAAACAGCGCCCACATGCGCACCCCCGTAAAAGCAAACAGACAGAGCAGTTATAAGTCAAATTCGAGATAGTAAAAGAATATATATATTTTATGTTTGAATTGTTTATGTACAACTCCGTACGAGATTTTGAAACTTAAGCAAAATGCATTCTTTACTGTTGCTAATGAAATATACTTTTTGTTTTTATTATTGCATACACAGGGACAGACTTTTTATATTTTTTCAGATTCCCGTTTTTGTTATATAGTTTTTGTATTGAAGAAATCTTTAAAATCTTATTTAAAGAGTTTTGGAAAAGATTATCTAGAGATAACTATGGTTAATCCCTATCATTTTCATGAATTTTAGATTACAATTGAGCTAATTAAAGAAAATTGAGATTATTAGAGATTATTTGCTGAGTTTTAAAGTTAAAATTAATGACACTTAAGTCCTTTTTAAGAAGTTGTTAAGAAAAAGATATTTGTACTTTTGTTGATAGTAGTAGGGATAGTGTCACATGATTTTAATCTTTTGTTTTAATTTCATCAGAGTGGGTGCGCTCCGACTCAACCCTCTGATTTATAGCAAGAAAAGAATTGTCATTATAGACGAGGATGTGTATGCTGTTACAGTAAAGTCCTTATCAAGATTAAACAGAAAGGAATGGATTTATGCTTCGACAGTTCTGCAGTTGTACACTAAGTTCTTTTTGCTTTTGTTTTTGTTAATGAGGGAATGAGAATAGCCGCTGACAATAAACGTAAGACTCTATCGATAGTCATTGCTAACGTTTGTTCACGTTCATTTGTTTATTTATTTTATTATTAGAGATACTCTGCGACAATTTTTTATTTTCAGTACAAGTAAAAGACAGAGGCCCATCTCAGCTGACTTGTGAGTGGAAACCGCAACGTATTTCAAGGTCGCCCAATCTCTCTCTCTCTCTCTCTCTCTCTCTCTCTCTCTCTCTCTCTCTCTCTCTCTCTCTCTCTCTCTCTCTCTTTCTCCTACCTTTCACTCGACTCTGAGACTGACAGAGGAGCATTTCGATGCTAAAAGAACGTTGCTGTCTTTGATTTTTTTTGTGTGTGTTTTTTTCCAGCGAAGCTAGGCGATAATTGTGCCTACATTTTATTGCAGTCAATAGATTATTGCATGCTGTTATTGCATAAATACTGATAAGACATCGGTAGTACCGCCATTTGCATAAATGTTTGTGCCACATGTCGCAACTGTTTAGAGAATAGATAGAACTCCCATTGACAAATTGTGGAGCCAGCGAGTTGCCACTTATGCTCTATATATATATACATTGATTATGACAGCAGGAATTTAAATATTAAAAGAGACTGTGTTAGAATGAGCATTACTATGAAGTATAAGTATAGAACTCTGTTCTTACTTCTGAATGCCAGTCTCCATTGTATATATATTGATATTTCTGATTTAGTATATTTATTTTTATTGTTTATTATTCTTATTTTTAGATCATGATTATTAGTAATGTTATTATGTTGACTGATATTGTTGCTATCTCTCAATGGCCTGTTGCTAATTATTATTTTTGAAATGAAATCAGCAGTAACTTGATGATTTGTATCTTTTAACTGAATTCATACTTGATGTTATTGTAGCCACTGCTAATAAGAATGTTTCTTTAGTGGCTTTTCTCAGCATTAAATGATTGTTCTTTTTGACATTTATAGTAGAGTAATGCTATGTAGCAGTTGCTAAGCCCTAAGTATCTTGGAATAATAATCTAGTTGTGTAGACACATACCTTCCATTACCACCCTATTCCTAGGCAGCCCCGACCTGCAAGTTCTAAAAGTCTTTAGATTTTGTCCGCTCAGACAAGTCCCTAGTGCCCATTGAATAGAGATTGCAATCACTTGCAGTTGCAGGGGAGGCCAAGTATAGCCTCGATTACCAACGTATGGCCATTGTTGGTACCCTGAAGTCATAGGGAACCTTTCTTACAACTGTAGTAGTGACAGAGGTTCAAATTTTCATCCCGAGATCTGCTTCGAAGGTACGTGTGGATGGCCGTACGGAAGAGAATCGCTGTGACGTTGCAGGTCTCCTGCGTGGTGGTCTTAGTCAAGATCGGCCGAGGGCGGGACGAGGAAGCCAGGCTGGAAGGATTAGAAAGGTGCCGAATCCTTCCTTTTTGTCTTGCCTATCCGAGTAAAGGAGATATGGTAACAAACCTGGGCCTGCAGCAAGGACGGCGGGGGAGTGAAAAAAAAAAAATGAAATCCCCGAGGGAAACCGTGGAATCGCGCCTAGCAAGAATTCATGAGCAAGGGACAGAGAAAACAAAAGTCGTCCTAGACAGAGAAAACAAAAGTCGTCCTAGACAGAGAAAACGAAGTCCTAAAAAAACACTCTAAAAGGCCATGTAAATGAAAAAAAAAAAAAAATGAAATCCCAGAGAGAAACCGTGGAATCGCGCCTAGCAAGAATTCATGAGCAAGGGACAGAGAAATAAAAGTCGTCCTAGACAGAGAGAAATAAAAGTTTTAAACTACTTTAAAAAACCATGTAATCTTGATGAAATCCCAGAAACAAGGAAATCCCCATACATGTCATAACTGTAGTGAAAAGAGAGGAAAAGAAACACAGAAATATTTTAAAATATTTTAATAATACCTTTAGAAGCCACGTAAACGCGTTGATGGGATTCAAACAGAAAGAAAAATAATCCCTATACATGTCCAAACTTTAGTGAAGAGAGAAAGAAGGGTATTTAAAAATCCCTTATTAGTTAATTAAAATTACCCCCGTATTAGAACTGAAAAAATGGGAAAGAAAATGTCCCCACCGTCTTTGTCCACTGTGCTAAAAGACAAAATATTTTTATTTTTATTTTTATTTTTTTTTGTTTTACTAGCTTTAAGATAATTTTAAGCGAAAACTCAGAGTCTCCCTTAGATATAGTTTTGAATAAGTGCCATTGATAAATTGTATGATTTGCACTAAGATTAATAAGTTGTTTTTCTGCTTAAATAATATTAGTGTTTTGTTTTAGCATCATTATTATTTGAATTATGATTTAATCTTTGTGTCCATTAAGTTCTCCTATCCATTGGTCTCTGAATAGTAATTGAATATGGAAATAGTGAATGTTTTAACTTTACTAAAAGTAACAAATGTTTTGTTTGAGGATAAATTGTATGATTTGCACTAAGATTAATAAGTTGTTTTTCTGCTTAAATAATATTAGTGTTTTGTTTTAGCATTATTATTATTTGAATTATGATTTAATCTTTGTGTCCATTAAGTTCTCCTATCCATTGGTCTCTGAATAGTAATTGAATATGGAAATAGTGAATGTTTTAACTTTACTAAAAGTAACAAATGTTTTGTTTGAGGATAAATTGTATGATTTGCACTAAGATTAATAAGTTGTTTTTCTGCTTAAATAATATTAGTGTTTTGTTTTAGCATTATTATTATTTGAATTATGATTTAATCTTTGTGTCCATTAAGTTCTCCTATCCATTGGTCTCTGAATAGTAATTGAATATGGAAATAGTGAATGTTTTAACTTTACTAAAAGTAACAAATGTTTTGTTTGAGGAGTAGTTTTTAAGGCTTAATTTTAAGACAAATCAATGCCCCTAATAATGATAGGAATAGAATTTATTAAGATAAGGTCTCTTATAGAAATTACTGTTGATGTTATGGTCTATATCATTTTAAATGTGTATACATGCTAATACTCTACTTAATTTGTTTGCTAATGTTCTACATGAGTCATAATTTTACTGTAATTAACTCAATTTTGTCTTTTAAAGAAACGAGAGAAGTAGATGAATTAATGTTTTGATTTAAACTGACTTTTGATCTTAATTAATGTTTGATATTAGTTACACACTGAAATTATACTATATATATGTTATGTTTGTGTAATTTGCTTAGGGTTCACAGAAATAGGATTTCTTAGATGATAACTTAAATAATTCGGCCCCGTTTTTATTGTAAACAAATGTTAGTTAGGATGATGAAACTGAAATAAGAGATATTTCAGTGTTTTGGGGAGGGATGTCGTAGGACTTTTGGGCTAGGTGTCAAAGGAAACATTGAACACTCTCTCCAGAGTGTGATATGACGAGGCCTAGGGTTAAAATGTGTCACGAAGATATATAGCGGGTCCCGTGGGACTCGGCATCTGGCGTATCTCTTATCTCAAGAGGGTGAGAGATATAAACCAGTCCTTTATTCCCCATACAAGCCACGCCCCTGCCCTTGGGGTATTTCAAGAACCACCCAAGGCAGAGTGAGTTGAGTTAGAGACCGGGCCTTGCCAGCAGCAGAGTTAACACAGTACAGCTGAGTTAGCCCCCCCCTTCCTGGGGTGGGACTCAGGAATTAGTCGTGACAGGAACTGTAGTAATAGGAGCTCTGAGTACATAGATGCTAAAATAAGAATAAAGGTATAGAAAGAAGATGTCTTTCACCAACCACGCTACCATAATTATAATTATATATAACGTAGGAGGTAAATACCCTACGTCAGTGGTGACACTCGGTGGGATACTATCTTACAAATTGGTGTCATTAAATGGGATAGTAAAATACACTACGTCAATCAAGAAATGTCAAGTAGCAATCGTCACGTGCTTAACAGGACTATATAGTAAAATGTGATTATAAAAAATGTTCATTTTGTTTAAATATAGTGTAGTTTACGTATTCACCATAAATTGTCAATGCAGCTGGTAAGACTTATTAATAAAAAGAATAATGTCTACATTATACCGAGCATGGCTATCTATCTCTATACTAGGGCAGCAATCGCCATTATAAAAGAGGAGGAGGCCTATTCAAGCACCCACCCATTCACCTTCGTTTAATTCACTGCTAACATATCCGTCTTTGTACTCACAAATATGCTAACAGCTGTCAGGAGGGAAATGCAAAAGGGGATTCCTAGTCCCTCGTTCAGACCCAATTAGTCAGCTTTTACGACACTCTGGGAAACATGGAAATAGCATTCTTGTCAATAGCCCAAGCAAGAGGAAAGAAGAAAATTCAAAATAAAGATGGAAAGAGACGATGAACTCTGGTAGGAAAAGGCTGCTCAATTCCTCACTTGGACAGAACACACCCATCCCACAACCGAGTACGGTGACTGTAAATATTCTTCTGGGATGTGGAATGTGACAAGACACATTAGAAAGCCCTATAATAATAATAATAATAATAATTTTTGTTACTACTACTACTACTACTACTACTACTACTACTACTACTCCCTGCTACTACTACTACTACTACTATTGCTACTACTACTACAACTGTCATTATAATAATAATAATAATAATAATAATAATAATAATAATAATAATAATAATAATAATAATAATAATAATAATAATAATAATAATAATAATAATAATAATAATAATAATAATAATAATCTATCTATCTACCTTGGCTGTCTCCCCCAATTGGGGGGTAGCCGACATAAATAAGAAACAATAAAGGGATTACTTTGCTCTATGGGCAATGACGAGGGAGCTAGCGCCCGTTCAGATGGCACTGCAGGAGTGCCACAGCCCATTCTCCTGGCTCTTCCACAACCTGTGTCGCTTCATAAATGCCGACTCCCCTACTGCCCCTACCACAGGGCTACCTCTGTAAGATGCAACCCTGTGGTAACAGCAGATGCCCATTAGAGCTGCGTCACAATCGCTTGCCACTCATTCCTATTCCTAGCACACTCACTTGTTTCCCTCACATCCATCCTCCAGTCATTCAGGGCTCTCCTTACTCCATCCATCCACCCAAACCTAGGCCTCCCTCTAGCATTTAACCCATCAACTCTCGCATTCATCACCTTTTCCAACAGTCTTTCATCATCCATCCTTTGCACATGGCCAAACCATCTCAGAATATTCATATCTACTCTGGATGCAAATTCTCTCCTCACACCCGTTCTTGCTCTCACCACTTCATTCCTAACCCTATCCAACCGAGATACACCAATCGTACTCCTCAGACATTTCATCTCAAACACATTTAGTTTCCGTCTCTCACTTACTTTCATACCCCATAACTCTGATCCATACATCACAGTTGGCACAACCACGCTCTCATACAAAACTCTCTTAACATTCATTTCCAACCCTCTATTCTTTATCACTCCTTTCAATGCACCCAACAATTTACATCCTTCATTCACTCTGTGACACACATCAGCTTCCATTCCACCATTTGCAGCTATAACCGAGCCTAAATACTTAAACTGATCAACTTCCTCAAGCGTCTCTCCATTCAACATAACATTCAATCCAGCACCATCCTCATTTCTTGTACACCTCATAACCTTACTCTTTCCCACATTCACTCGCAACTTCCTTCTCTCACACACCATTCCAAATTCTGACACTAACTGACACAGCTTCTCCTCTGAGTCTGCCACCAACACAGTATCATCTGCAAACAACAACTGATTCAGATCCCACTCGCTATCATCCCCATCTACCATTCTCAAACCTCGACCACGCACTCGCTCATTCACCTCTCTTACGACTCCATCAGTATACAAATTGAACAGCCATGGTGACATCACACATCCCTGTCTCAATTCCACACTCACTGGAAACCACTCACTCACTTCATTCCCTATCCTAACACAAGCTCTACTGCCCTCATACAAACTCTTCACTGCATGCAACAGTTTACCATTAATTCCATATAACCTCAAAACATTCCACATTGCCTCTCTACTAACTCTATCATATGCTTTCTCCAGATCCAAAAATGCAAAATATACATCCTTACCCTTAGCTAAATATTTCTCACATAACTGCCTAACTATAAAGATCTGATCTATTCAACCTCTACCTCTACTAAAACCACTCTGCACTTCCGCGATCACATTTTCTGTCTTATCCCTAATCCTATTAATCAGTATCCTACCATACACTTTTCCTACCACATTCAACAAACTTATACCCATAAAACTACCGCACTTATAAACATCTTTACTTTTGAATAGGGGCGCTATACAAGCAATCACCCATTCCACTGGCACCATTGACAACATAAAGCATATATTAAACACTCTCACTAATCATTCCAATGCAGTCACACCCCCTTCTTTCAGTTTCTCCACTCTCACACCATCCATTCCAGGTGCTTTACCTGCTTTCGCTTCATACAGTGCCCGTTTCACCCCTCTCTTGTAATCTCTCTCTCATTTTCATCTCCCATTACTGGCACTTGAACACTCCCCACTCCCACTATAGCTGCCGCTCTATCTTCATCAACACTCAGCAAGCACTCAAAATATTCTGCCCATCTTTTTCTTGAATCGTTCCCTCTTAACATCTGTCCATTCACATCTTTCACTGTCTCTTCCATCCTCGAGTCACCCTTCCTTACTCTCTTCACTTCTTTCAAAAACTTTTTTTTATTCTCCTCATATGACCAACTAAAATTCTCTCCCCATCTAACATTTGCCAACCTCTTCTCTTCCTCTACCTTCCGCTTGGTTTCCACATTTTTCTCTCTATATCTTTCATACTTTTCCCTACTGTTACACTGCAGCCATTCCTCAAAATCCCTCTTTTTCTCTTCCACCTTTATTTTCACCCCTTCATTTCTCCACTCGCTGCCCTTCCTCATGCCACCTCCAACAAACCTCTTTCCACACACATCACTTGCATGTCCTACAAAGCATTCTTTCATCAACCCCCATTACTTTTCTAACTCCCCCAACTTCTCTTTATTTCACCATGTCATATGCCACTTCCAACCTGCCCTGATATTTTTATCTCTTCTCTGGCTTTTTCAACTCTTCCACCGTCACCACTTCCCTTGCTACTACCACTTTTGCTTCAACCAAAAAATGATCAGACATCCCAGCAGCCACACCACTAAATGCATGCACATCTTTCACTTTACCAATCATACTCTTTGCTACCAACACATAATCCATCACTGCTCTTTCTTTCACTCTTACATTTGCCACTCTCATCCTTGTATACTTATTTATTAACTTCTTCTTGCAAAAACTATTACCTATCACCAACTCTTGCCCCACACACATATCTAACAGTCTCTCGCCACTCTCATTTTCACCGGGTACCCCATACTTTCCTACAACACCTTCTACCTCTCCATCACCCACTCTAGCATTCAAGTCACCCAACACAACAACATAGTTCCTTCTTCTCAGACCATCCACAAGCTTAGTTAATTTATTCAAAAATTCATCCCACTCTTCCTCACTTCTCTCACATCCTGGCCCATACGCACTAATAAAAGCCCAACATTTCCTACCTATCCTAGCCCTTACCCACATCAGCCTAGATGACACTTCTTTCCATTCCATTACCTTATTTACCATCCATTCATTCAGCAATAATGCCACACCTTCTCTCGTTCTCCCCCTTTCAACCCCAGACACCTTACCTGTCACATCACCAAATGCCACTTCTCCTCTTCCTTTCATCATCGTCTCACACAACGCCAATACATCTATCCTCCTCCTACCAAACATATATCCAATCTAACATCTTATGCTCTCTATCGTATTACAACCACCCACATTTAGACACCCCAAAACTAGAGTTTGGGGAGAAGTTATTCTCCCCTCTACTCCCCTTCTTCTTTGATGTCTCGCGGGAGGTTAATACAGGGGGGATTCCCAGTCCCCTTGCCCCGTCCACTTTTAGTTGCCTCTTACAACACGCAGGGAATACGTTGTGGCTATTCTTTGATGTTGTGCTCGCCTCCACAGGGCACCAATAATAGTAATAATAATGAAATTATTATTTTTATTATTATTGTTATTATTATTATTATTATTATTATTATTATTATTATTATTATTATTATTATTATTATCATCGTCATTATTATTATTATTATTATTATTATTATTATTATTATTATTATTATTATTATTATTATTATTATTATTATTATTATTATTATTACTTTTTCTCTAGAATCGAGGTAAAACTGCAAAGATATCTTTTATTTTAGCATAAGACTGCAGGTCATATAGTGTTATTGGCAACTTACAACGATAACAAGAATCACTTCTCCTCACCTCGCCCTCATCCTAGATGAGTTATTTAAGCTCTTGCAAAGTGCCCAAGGATTGCGCCTCGGGTTTTCAAAAGTAATTGGGTTTGGTTCATATAGCCACGAGAGCTTAAATGATGATGGCGATGGGGAGTCTCACGTTCAGAAAAAGCTAATTTTCTCATTGTTCATTTTACTTCTTTATCTTTCTGTAAAGTTCGTTTACACTGTTCCGCAAGGTAAGCATCTGAGTCCGTCATTATTTTCTCAGATTCTTAGGCATGCCTACCACTAAGCTGATAGAGCCTAGGAATTAACAGCGGCCACAACTCTTCGGTTTTCTGCTTTATTGTTCATTCATATTTCACGATGAATAACCATCTCTTAAGTAACTCTGTTG
>JAXCGZ010010769.1:0-19563 GCA_037179515.1 Halocaridina rubra | reverse complement strand
TATATATATATATATATTTGCCAAAAAAAAAACAGCGATACAGTGAGAACGCGAACCAAGAAACGCGAATAACCGGAGGAACACTGTGTATATATATATATATATATATATATATATATATATATATATATATATATATATATATATATATATATATATATATATATATATATATATATATGAATTCCTCATATAACGTCAGGGTTCTGTTCCTAAAAGGTGACTTAAGTCGAAAATCGACGTAAATCGGAACTCACTTAGATTCGAACTGTCGAATGGATATTCTCTACACTACAAACTAGATCTACAGCATGCAAGGTGATAATAGATATGTGAAGATACTTAACACTTAATTTATTTAAACGCTACAATTAACTCTAGGCCTCAATGCCCCCATCCCCTTATAGTGATGTTATCTGTATCGGCACCCACAATACTCTGACTGCCCTCGGTCGTTGGTTGACCTCTTTATAACCTCAGGCCATTCAAACTTACAAAGGTATGGGGGGCATAGTTCTTGGTTGTGCCCCCACCAATAGGATTTCGGAGGAGGGGGGAACACCCCATAAGCTATGGTGTGGGGGTGCATAAAGGACGCCAGTTTGGGTGCCAATTCTGGATTGGTACAAAGAACAGAGGAAACCACGTGAGATTTCTAGCTTGCACATGGGACACTCAAGGGCGTTATCTATACGTCACTCCCTACGGCTCAATCCTGAAATATGCTATATCTGGTGAAGCATTAGCACTGTTAATTACATATTAATCTAGACCATGAACATAGCATAATTATCTAAGTGGATTCCATTTTTGTATTACATATCAGAGTTTCCCTATGCTCCTTAATACATACTAAAGTTTCCTGAAAAAGATTTCATTGTCATGGGTACACTCAATATATATATAGAACATGTGATTTCCAAAAAAGACAAGCAAAAAAAAATATGTTCTCACAACAATCATTCTACTTAAAAACTTCAGTCAGCAAATAAAAACTTTTAATTTAAGTATTAACAATTACATTATGTAGCTATCAATGAGTGACAGAATGACTAATAGTTTATTACAGCAAAGAAAAACTAAACATTTTCATCTAAAAGTCAACTATTCAATAATACACTTTAATAGCAAAGAGAACATATGTTCTCACAACAATCATTCTAATTAAAGAATTTCAATTAGCAAAATAAAAACTGTCTAAATTAAGTATTCACAAGTACATTACATAGCTGTCAGTGAGTGACAATATGACTATTACAGTATAGAGAAAATAAACATTTTCATCTAAAAGACAACTATTCAATAATACACTTTAATAGTAAAGAGAAAATAATTAAAAATGGTTATAGTACCCAAGTAACATAAAAATACAGTTTGTAAATAACAAATATCTAAAAATACTCATCAATGAGAGAAAGATTATCATAGAACTAAATCAAAATGAGTTTTATTCGATGGGAAATGTCTCTCTCTCACTTTCTCTTATCTTATTACGAATTTTCCATATCCTTTTTTTTTAATATCATCTAGAATTTTCACTTCTTTTGCATTCCCACATTCCCTCTGTCCCCCTATGGAGTCCCTCATTTTGGGGTATTGCTAGGTACTGGGCTGGCCCAATGCCTTTTTCCGTCATCCTCTCACTTCTACGCTGTAAGATAGGTCCGGGTTGTAACTACGGCTGGCCCGGGAATCCTGCCTATTTTGACTAACTGGACAACAGAAGAGTGCAGATATATCTTTCATGTGCCTCTTCCGTCCAAGTTTCTTTGAATCTCGAGGTGGTCATATTACCATTTTTCCTCTCACGACACCTATCCCCCAGAGGTAGATCTCCCTCTCAAGCACAAACTCTGCAATTAGAATAGCCCGGAGTAGATTCTAGGGCTGGAAAACAGGGCCTAATGTCACTATTACAAATACAGGAAAGACTAGATATCACCTCTGGGTATGAACAATAGCCATATGTAAGCACACAAAGGGGATACTGCACATCCCCTGCATCTGCAGGCACTTGCAATCTCTCCAGTGGGTAAAAGGGACTGGTATGTGAAAATTGCAAATCAGGGGTGCCTGAAAATAAGGTGGTAGTTGTAAGTATTTGTCTACGCCGTTCAGATAGGTATTCAAGATACTTAGGAATTAGCTGCTGAACTGACAGATCATCTCTACATGACATTAGTTTGCTATAGATATCAAAAAGTAGTCATGAAAGGCTGAGAACAGCCACTAAAGAAATGCTCTTATTAACATTGACTACAGTAACACAATGCTATGAGTTCAAAATAAAAATGCTAATAATTGTGTTACTACTGATAGTATCATGAATATAATAATTAGCAAGAAGGACAATGGAGTGATAGCAACAACAGCCATAAAAAAATAAAACTACTAATAATAATTATAATAAAAAAAATAAGAATAACAGTAAATAATAAATGATAATAGCATTTTGAGGAAAGAACAAAAGTTCTGTAATTGTATTTCATAATAATGCTCATTATAAAGTAAATTCTTTAGGCCAGTTTCTATTACCATTTTCGAATTCCTGCCATCACAATATATATAGTAGCATAGCCACCAACTTTCCTGTTGCTCGGTTTATCTGTGGTAGCTCAGATTTCCTTTAAAGACAGTTCAAATATGTGGCAGACAAACTCTCTGTTACTACTCAATTCATATTCTTCATTATCTGTGTAACATTAACATGCAAAAGCTCATAAAAAACAATGGAGGTAGGTCACATTTATTATCTATAAACTTATCAAAAAATAGAAAAAAAAATCAACAATCAAAATACTCAAAGTCAACATAAAAAAAAATTTCACTTCAGGCATTCAATTACTAATAAAAATATAGAGGAAGGGTTTATCTCACTTTTACAATACTCTTATTTGGCAAAACAAATGGGCCAACTCGGATTAAGGGACAATTGCCTAATCTCTGGAATAAGTTGCTCAAACAACATCGAATTTCCTAAAATTCACACAATTATGACCCTAATGCCAAGACTTAGCTAAGCAGAATAACACCAGAAACACAGATTTACTTTCATACATCCCTTCAATATTGAGGGACTAATACCCTGAATAGCAGAGAAAAAAATAATAATGATAACAGAACGCCTAATCTTGAGCATAATCCCTAAAGAATTGGTGAATCGCTTACTGTAAGTAAATTCTGAACACAAAAATAATATAGCTCAGTGTCTCTTACTCTCTCTCTGTCTCTCTCCCACTCTTCACTCATGGGCTATGTCTCTCTCTCGAAGAAGAAATTTGAGCTAATATATTTTTCTTAAAAAAAAAGGAATTTATATAATCGCTGTAGGGGTGTTTTTATGACCTGCCTTTCTGACTAAATATACAAAGAATAAACAATAACTAAGCTTCACTCTATGTTCACTACTAGTAATTCTTGCAAATGACTTTTGTTAAGCTTTCTGGAAACCAAATTTTGTTTTCTAGCATCTTTAAAAAAAAAGATAACATTTATTTAGTTTATATATAGTACAGATTAAGCTAAGGCAATTTATAAATCCATTCCTTTTCAGTTTATCAGTGCAAAAATGCTAGTGGCATGCACATACACATACTTGCCTATTATGGCACTGTCTTTTCTCTTTTTTCTTTTGTTTTATATAAATCGGAGGGTCGGATCGAAGCACACACTCACCATTAGTCAAACATACCTCCGACGGAATTTAAACAAAATACTACAAAACTAATTAATAATTACAGTCAATAAAAAATGAAACTATATCTTGAAAAGCTTAGCAAGCACTGTAATTCAAATATATTCCACACTAGAAGCTGATATGTCAAGAAACTTTTTATTTTATTTATTGATTCATCTTTTTACAATCAACAAACATAACGGTTATTCATTCTTAACAAAAGACATAAAAAGACTTAAATATCATTATTTTAATTTCATATTCAAAATATACACTCTGAATATCAGATTATCTTAATTAGTTCATTTATAATTATAAATTTCACGACAATGAACAATAATTATCTTCAAATAAGCTTCTCAAAATTGTTAATATCTTTATCTCTTCAAAATATTACAATTATCATATGAAGCCTATATCCACTTCTCAAAATAAAAAAACTCAAAAAAAGTGTATCTGTGCATACAGTAATAAAATTTAAAAAAATAATATTCACTTGCAACATTAAAAGAGTGAATTTTGCTTAAGTTTCATAATATCTTAAGGAATCGTACATTTAAAAAAATATCTTTTTTTCTATGAACTCAACGTTCTTTTTCCTCTCTCTCTTTTAAATTATTATTTCTCCAACAGATTACCTCAGCAGACAGGAATGGTCTTGAGACCCTTTTTGTACATACGTATATCGGTTAATCCTCTATTTATTTGTTTAGAGTATTTTTTCGAACAATTAATGTAAATACTTCAGCTAGAAAGAAAAATAATTCATAAATTTGAGTCTTTTATCAATAACGATCTCTTTTGGAATTCCCAAAAGCAAACAACTATCCTACGGGCGGAGTAAGGGACACAATAAAAAAACTGCACCTCAGCCATATCTGGACAGGTGGAAATTTACTACGTTGACTTTTGAAGCAATTATATATATATATATATATATATATATATATATATATATATATATATATATATATATATATATATATATATATATATATATATATATATATATATATATATATATATATATATATATATATATATATCCCTTAATATATGTTGCAACGTTTATATCACCTCCCATTAAAATTATGCGTATAGCAACCAATACGTTTTCTTTATTCACATATGGCCTGCAGAGGGACTCGTGTGATGCAGGGGAAGGGCCCTCCCAGACTTTATCCCTGTCTTGCTCCCTAACGAGCTCTTCTGGATTCCACCCACAAGTACCCCCCCTGTATAACTCAAAGGCTGTCACCCACACTCAATCTACTTCCCCCTCTCGCTCTCGCTTCCATCCACCGCGTTCGCTTACCCATTCTCTGCTGGTGACTTCCCCCATTCATTGATCACATTTTCCCCCCATCACTCTGAGGAAGTGTTGTGTGTGGATTCACGATCGGCCTGTGTAGTCGCACGACTGTTTCAACGGTCCTGGGTCCCCTCTACACTCCCCATCCACGACGTGCTAGGGTACAACACTTACCCCCCTATCAGGGCACAGGCTACCCTACTTTCTTTCCCGCCTGCATAACACATTAACTAACAAAAATCCTGTTATATCGAACTGCAATAGTTTTAATAACATCGCAAATGTCACTGATTCTTCAATGGATATGACAAACACGTATTCTATGAGTAACTGATCAAAACAATTACAAATTCTTTATAAAAAACGAAGATGAGACATCGGTCATTCTATGTTTTCTTTCTTGGAAACTATTTGCCAGCTGCAAAAAAGAAAAACCTTAATAGCAGATTCAAGTTCCGTTCACACGGTAATTTTTAAGTACATTTCGGAGTCTAGAGAATAAAAAAACTACAGCTTATATTTTATTCAGGAACACTGTCACTCCCGCGAACGCTACTCAGTGGCTTAAATTACTCTACTTCCTCTTTAGAAAATTAGCATATAAATAATTATACACGTATGTCAATTTTTCTCAAATAAAATCAACACCTTTGCCTGTTCAATACTTAACCTAGGTAATAAAAATAATTAATTGAACACCCTTCAAATGCATTTACTCGTTATAATCTTTTAATTATAATAAAAATCGAGTTTATCATTGCTTATAGCTATTAGTACAAATTATCTAGTTTAGTAATGGGTACAAAAATTATACTTCTATTATTTACTAAAGCCATATTCCCTTTTATATGCAGGGTGGCTAAATCAAGCATTTCTACAAAGCAAAATGTCGGAGTTCTCCGACCTCAATTTCTTTTAATAGTAGCCCCATTACTAACTGGATAAAATTACAAGTACTTAGCTATATAGGGATGTTGCTTGAAGGACGTCACTGCCACCAGTACTGGGGGGTTTTGCCTTCTTTTGGGCTCGATGGTTCTCCCTCCGACGTCATCCATACCTCACATAAGATCGCTGATTCACCATCCCAGGCATCTTCTCACTCACAGTCCTATGCACGGCGAAGTACTTCGTGAATCGCGCAGGGATTTTCTCCCCATTTGACCGCTCGTCTCTCCAGTTGACGCTTCTCAGCCTTTGTGAACAATATTTCAGCAACTTTCCCTCATTGTCAAAATGTATGTGATAATTCTTACTGCTGGGTGCCTTTCCTGTACGGTGACGGGGTTGAGGAGGAGTAGGTATTACTCGCTGTGGTTCCTCTATTCCTCAGACAGCCGTCTCAAGTCGTTTTCCTGTTCAGTGCAGCAGGCTGCTCCTCGGAGTTTGAGGTGTCGCTCTCGATGTCTGTTTCACTGGCGTCACCTTCGGCTACTTTTCCTCTCCTTGACGGTGTAGCCTCACTGTTTGCTTTTAGGAGTCTTAAAGCTTCCTCTAACTCGAGGATTCTGTTAATTTTTTCTTCCTCCGACATTGCTTCCAGAGATGTTTTATAATCTGTATCTTGCATTTTTTTCACAGCACGAGATTCACTGACGTATTAGGCTGCCACCAGTATCGTATGGATATTCTCTACGCTACAAACCAGATCTACAGTGAGTAAGGTGATAATAGATATGCAAAGATACTTAACACTTAATTCATTTAGACACTACAATTAACTCAAGGCCTCAATGTCCCCGTCCCCTTAATGTCCACAATACTCTGACCGCCCTCGGTCGTTGGTTGACCCTTTTTATATAATCATGCCATTCATACTTACAAAGAGATGGCAGGCATAGTTCTTGGTTGTGCCTCCACCAATAGGATTTCAGAGAAGGGGGAACACCCCATAACTTATGCTGTGGGGGTGCCTAAAGGATGCCAGTTTGGGTGCCAATTCTGGCTTGGTACAAAGAACAGAGGAATCCACGTGAGATTTTTGGCTTGCACATGCGACACTCATGGTCGTTATCTATACGTCAGAACCTGGGTCCCCTGAAAAAATATTTTTTTTGGGGGGGAACCCTATATTCATAATGGTTCTTAAAAATTACTAACTAATCTTAATACCATTCCTAAACTTTAAATTTAACATAATATATAGATACAGTACAGTATACATGTACTGTACAGTATAATAAAACAACTCATATACATAAAAATATCTGTACTACATTACACTACAATACCTGTACTGTATTACTGTACAGTAGAAAACTGTAAATAAAACCTGCACAGTATACTGTACTCATGTGGTGTGATTACATAGGGAGGGAGAGACTTGCTTATCAGGAGAAAGCTTGCTATATCAGCTGCTGACGAGACAGGGGCAGGCAGGTGAGTCTGGAAAGGCAAAAGAACAATCAATACATAATCTATAGAAAACAAAACTGTACGTTATAAAACACACTTATAAACATAAAAAATATTACACTAGTATCTCATTTTTCATCAAGTTAATGGCTTTAATTATTTCCTTTTTTATATGCAGTTGGTTATATTGAAAAATTATATTGAAAATAAGAAGAAAAAATACTAAACATATAGCTGTAAATACAATTGCCAGGAGGATCCATGATGGGATTAGCTTCAGACCTCAGGTCAGGTGGACAGATCTTAAGAAGGTATTTATTAGTAGGTATTCTAATTACTGCTTCAAATTTATTATCTGGGTTGTGTCTTTCGATTTCAGCCTATATTTCATCATCTTCATGCTGAGTAACATACGGGTCAACACCAAGAAGGACCACTGTCCATTGAGCATTTAATTCGGGAAGCATTATAATGTCAAATTTATATTGGTTAAAAACAGATTTGCATTCTGATGCATTTAATTTTTCTAAGTATTGCTCGACAAGGACAATTACAAAACCATATTGAACATTAATTACTTTATAAACTATGATATCGCTCAGGCATAAGCGCATAAATATGTCATTACGACGTTGGGCTGATCCCCCAGAGGGTTCACGGTCCATAATCCGGATGCGGCTCATTATTTACTCATTTCCAGAATGATATTAACTGAAATAAAATAATAGATAATTATCTCATTTATTTTGCTTATTTGAAAAGGTTTATAACAAAAAATATTTACCGAACTTAATTATTTATGATATACGTATATATCGATAGTGCGGAATTAAATGTGGAAAAAGAATAAAATAAAAAATAATCTCTTTACCTGGTACGAGTAAGCGACCGCGAAGAAGATTACTGGAAATGATAACGATCTAGTTAATTGGGTAATTAAAATAATCCAATGCTTACTCAGTAGTTACCAGTTTTATTTCAAAATTTCGGTCAAGGACACCTAGGTTAATAAATGCGCTAGGTTCGAAAAGCAGTTAAATAATGTGATTAATTTGAAATTTTAGGTTTAATTTTAAATGGCACTAATATTATTAATATAAAAAAGTGATGTTAAGACAAAACACTTATTACATATGAAAAATAATTCTATCTTATTCAGAATTAGGAAAAAATTTTATATCGAGAAATAGCTTAAGACCGTCCACCTGAACTGAGGTCTGAAGCTAACCCCATCGTGGATCCTCCTGGCAATCGTATTTACAACTATATGTTTGGTATTTTTTCTTTCTAAATTCAATATAATTTTTTAATATAACCAAATGTATATAAAAAAAAATATAAATAAAGCCATTAACTTGATAAATATAAATTCGAGTGTAAATAAACTTGTATTTATAGCTATGTGTTTGGTATTTTTTCTCTTTAAGTTCAAAATAATTTTTCAACATAAATACTGTATATAAAAAAAATAAAAAAGCCACTAACATGATAAATACAAATACAGAAAACTTGTGTTTGCTACAATTATAATATATGGAGCCTTTGTAATGGCTCCACATATTATTACAGCTATGTTTGTATGTTTCTTTTTAAATTCAATATAATCAAATATATAAACAAATAAATAAATAAAGCCATTAACTTGATAAAGATGAATACAGCAATGCTGTTAACGTGTAGTCGTGTGTATTTCGAATAAAATCATATTTACTGCTATGTGTAAGTATTTTCCTTTTTTAAATTCAATATATATATATATATATATATATATATATATAAAATATATATATATATATATATATATATATATATATATATATATATATATATATATATATATATATATATATATATATATATACTGTGTTCCTTCGATTATCGCGAAGGTTCAGTTCCGGGACCCGGCGCGAGACAGGAATTTCGCGGAGTAGGATCACCCTATATGTACATAAATAATTTAATTTATTTTTACGCTTACGCTGTATAAACTATATAAACCCTCCCTGTGCAGTTAACAAACCACCCTTTACTTCATATATAACAGCATGCAAGCATAAATTTATATGAAAGTGATAGATAAACTTACTGTGAATGAGGTGGTAATGACATGACATACTCATGTACATAGGTATTTTACAATTATTTTTACGTTTACTGTATAAACCCTCCCTGCACTGTTAATAAACCACCCATTACTTTATAAATAACAGCATGCAACGTAAATTTATTTGTACGTGATAGTTAAACTTACCGTGAATGAGGTGGTAATGAGTTTGTAGACGCCAGAGGAAATTATTCCGCAGCCAATAACAGCTTTACGGCTGTTATTCACTGAGGCCAAAATAGCGGCCGACATCCGAAAACCTTTTTCCTTCTTTCAACATATCTAAGAGTTTCACTTTATCTGTTATGGTTAACATTTTCCTCTGCCACTTAGGCTCACTACCAGAAGCCTTAGAAGATGAAGGATGCTTGGGAGGCATTGCAAAGGTTAAAATATGCGAGTAAAAAAATCACAAGCAAAATGTATTAATAAGCATAACGTGAATGGCGCACACCTGAGTTAGACTGAACGAGTGAGGCGAGACAATGGAAGATGGTGGGAGAACCAAACTTCAATGAAAAAGCCAATCAGACCCCATGATACAGATCTCTCACTCTTTCAGCCAATAGCATTCCGTGATCTCACGTAGGTGCGAGCCTTTGTCCGAAACGCTGATACCGGTATCGTATTTTACATGGTGCAATACTGTTAGTATTTATGTTTTTAACTATTTTCTACCGTTTTATTATTCTTAGGCTAAGAAATAAGTTTTTTTATCAATAAAATCATGAAACTACTGGAAATTTTAATGTATATGCTAGCTCACGTAGGTGCGACCCTGTGCGTTTTCCAAAACACTGATACCGGTATCGCACTTTCTATGGTGCAGAGTTACATGTTCAAATTTATGTTTTTTTTACTATTTCTTACAGTTTTATTATTCGTAGGCTGGGAAATAATTTTTTTTATCAATTAAATGATGAAATTTTTTTTTTCAATAAAAAAATGAAAATACTGAAAATTTTTATTTTTTTAATATTTTAATATTTTTGCATATCCCCCCCCAAAAAAAAAAAAATTGCCGAAAAAAATCGCGGTACAGTGAATTTGCGAGGCAAGAAACGCGATAGAGCAAAGGATCACTGTATATATATATATATATATATATATATATATATATATATATATATATATATATATATATATATATATATATATATATATATATATATATATATATATATATATATATATATATATATATATATATATATAATCAAATACACACCTTAACATATGTGAAAATATGAACCATATTTGCCCCTGGCTAGGACTCAAGCCTAAGACACATAATTACAGTCCCAAGGCACTACCAACTACACCAAAGAATAAGCTAACCTCTCAGCTAACTGCTAAGCTAGGGAATGAAAACTTTCAACGAATACTTTTTGTTCACTTTACAAGTTCTTCCCAACCTCACTTGTGGCATCGTTTTCACTTTTATTTCAAATTCCATTCTACAGAGGCATCAATTAATATCAAATAAACACATTAACATATGTGAAAATATGAAACATATTTTTCCCCTGGTCAGGACTCGCACCTAAGACACATAATTACTGTGCCAAGGTGGTGTAGTTGGTAGTTGATTATTATACCCAACACTTCCAGTCATCCCAAATCAATTATGTATAAGGATGAAAGCACTAAAGTTCTGTCTCTGCTCTGATTATGACGTCAATGTATAACAGCATGCATGAAGGAGACGTATATTCATTTTACCTTTCCCAGGATTTGTGCTGCATAGGATGCTGACATGGAGAGCAGAATAACAGAAGTGTGGAATAACTCCGCAATTGCAGATACAGTAGAGATTATTTCTGAAGCTATCCAGTACAGCTTACTCATAATGCATAATATAAAGTATATAACCATATATACAAGAATGGAAATAAGTTATATGCAGTGTATTGACAGATATAAATGAGTCCTATCATTACATGAATTTTGACTTATGCAGGTAGTGGTGAAACCAATTATTTGCGTGAGTTTGAGATGACTATGCGTTTGTGTGTGAGTGTGTGAGCCTATATATGGAATACAGCATACAGTGCACCCTGTCTGTAACTGACAGAAAAGACTTAGTTTAAGAGGTATCTGACAATAGTAAGCACATGAATATGAAAAAAAGTCTTATTGTTACAAACCATTTTGTTTGTGACACCCGGACAGGCAAAGAAAGTTGGCCTCATCAGGCCCAGGCACCAAGGAGACATTTAAGAAGAAGAAAAAGTAGCAGCTTAAGGACAAGGGAGACGTAAGAGTACGATAAATAAGAAAGTGACAAGCTGAAAGAAGAGTCAAAGAAAAGAGGACTTATAAATATGAAAGGATCAGGCCCTGAGATGATAATAAATCTGGTTTTTGAAAAAAGGTCATAAAAGTTGGAAAAGACAGTGCCAGTGCAACGAGGCCACTTGGTGTATATTTTGCAGGCTTGTGAGGGGGAAGGGATGCAAATCAGCAACTCATCAGAGCAGCGATGAAAGTAGTACCAATAAAAAAACGGAAAGAGAAGATACAGTCAGGCAAAGAGAAAAAGAATCGAGATTAAAAGTGAAAGCAGGATCTCTGATAAGTCAGATAGCCTTAGACTCAACCTTATCAAGGAGATAAGTGTAAGAAGTAGAAACCCAGACATGATAGCAGTATTCTAAGCAGGTATGGAAGAGACCTTTACAGATTATTAGTAAGTGAGATCAAGAAAAGTTAGAAGCTATCTGAATTCCTAAAATGTTGATAGAATTGAGAGGATTATAGAGTTGACCAATGCAGCTCCTTTAATTTTAATGTAAGGGAAAATTTTCACACATACATGTTTTGCTGTGCTCAAAGCAGTTCTAAATATACTTGCATAAAAAGACTCTAATCCAGTAAAGCTAAATTTAGTTTAGTCTTCAGCTGAAATACATATTGCTTGAAAAAATTCTCAAACTAACACTGGCAAAACTCACTTGACCACTACATGCCCCACAAACCTTCAACAAAGCTAGACTGTGCAATAAAAAACCCACATGTAGGTATAGGGTTATAAGTGCTGTATTTCAGTGCATCAGAGTGCTGGAATAATACTTACACCATGGGATAATAAGGGTCCTTGCCCACAACAGGCATATATGTAAATGAAGCCAAAAGTATGCAAGCTCCAATCCACACAAGACGCATTGACTTCTCAACTGTGCCTTGCATTGAGTACATGATCACAGGCCACAGGCCAATGCAAATTAGGCCAAGGGACAACATTGGACGGATGAAGAATGCCATCACCTGAAAATAGTCAAATAAAATAACACTGGAATGCATCCAACTTAAATATGTTGAAATATTTATTTGGCTCTGACAATGGGACTGCTATATTAAGCACTCTGAATTACAGCCACTATTCTATTATTGTTTAATGTATTCATACTAACAGATGAATAATCAACAACAAATATTCCAATATTAAAACAGCCCTTCCGTCCTATGATGACAAATGCTTTACAAGATCTTGTTCGAATCATACATGAACATCAAGCCAACAAACTAACCAATATTTCTATTCCAAGAAATATGACGATCATACGAATAGCAATTTCCCAGACCATATTAAAGGAGGATATGAGAAGCCAAGTGACTCGTAATGAAGCGCAGCTTTGGTGTACCAGGCTCCATAATCCCACAGGTGTCATGAAATACAGATAATGCTGCCAAGGATGGCAATGACCTGAAAATTAAAAACATACTACAAGCTGTGAAAGTTGCACCTAGTACATATGAGCAAGATACAACAAAAATTTTATTCGGTAACAAAGTAGTGAGCATTCATTCATATTTCGATATTTTTTTTCAAGACTTGGAAGTTAGCGACAATATAATAATGCACTCACATATTAATTAAATTACCTCTTTCTCTTTAAAAAATTTTAACAATTGAACTTTGGAGAAAGAGAAAAACTTGCAACTCTGAATGAGTGTTGTTTCTAACAATATCCACAGAAAAGGCATTTTCGTTCTGCTGTTACAAAAATACCTGATCATAAAATTCAGAATACTGACTGTTAAATTAATACAGCATGCGTTATAATTCTCTATCTCTATTTTATTTGCCATAACTCCTAAATTTATGAAAAGAAGGGGTAGGAACTCTGGTGAAATCTGATCACCAGAAAATATTTTCAAAATTAATTAGATTCTATACAATTAATATTACTATTGCATGTTTCGTAATATGAATTACAATAGGTTTATTCTTCAATGTATAGAGATATAGTATTCAATATTTTCAGATTTCTAATGAGAGTCAATCATATGGTAACAATTTCATCATCTCAATATTAGAAATTCATCTTGAGCAGAATATTAGCTAAACTGCCTCATTATTTCTGGTCAATAACCAAGTAATGTACTATTCAGGTTTTCTCGCTTGATTCAACTAACATAAAAAAATTAATAAAAAAGGCAGAGACAGTAGTTACATATTGTGTTCCTTTATCCCGTACCAACAGGTAACCTAAGTAACACAATACTGGAGAGAAAAACTAGCAGAAAGCAATAAACAATAAATTCACAAGGCCAGGCTACAAAATAACTCCGTACATTATCCTTGTTCACCCTGCTTTCTATACAATAGTTATAAAGGGCAAGACAGGGACTGTAAACGAATATTTATATTTATAAAGACGTGAGAGTAAGGTTTTTACTATGGTGCCGTTATTTGTTTGTGATGTAATCATGTAAGTGATCCTGGCAGAAGAATCCAATATGATGGAAATAATATATATGAAAGCAAAGAATGAGTAGACTTTAGATGCATCTTTACTTTAAATTTATGGCACAATAGCATTAACTTTCACCTTAACCAGCAATAAATTTAGCCTTTTTAATAGAAAAATTGGACAATAGGCCTATCTGGTGTGCAACTGACTAATCACTACAAAAGCTTTTCTTTAAAGACCTTGAAATTACTCTTACCTAAAAGTTTGACGATATTTGTTACACCCCACACAACTAATACAAGAGCAAGTAGTATAGATGACCTTGAGACTCTGCGACCTTCAATTGTTCCACCAGCCATTCTGAGCACTGCACTGTGGTCCTGAAATTAATGAGATTTTAAACATAACTTCATCTCGTTACACAAATAAACAAAAATTCAATGGCTGCCCAGCAAAATCATGCCCTGGCCATTGAATATAATACTGAGTAATAACTTGTACATTAGTAAGCTTGAAGGGTGCACTGTAAGCACACATAATATTAAGCAGTATTCATACTACAATTATCTCTGCTATGGATTCATTTTTAAATTGGCAGACAATATTTAGCAAATATATAAAAGAAGATGATACAGTTGTATAATAGGACCCACAGTATGTAAGTTGGTTATTTTCAAAAGGTGTGGTTATGAGTAGTTTAAGAAATGGAAGTGAATTAAAGTATTCTTTTGTGACACAAAGACAACTTACAATAGGATCCTATCACGAAGTAGTCCTTGAAATCTACAAAATATGGATGTCAACACTTGACTTAATAAGGACCCAATAGTATAATATCAACTGTGTCAGTAATCAATAATCTGGAGGGCTACTGAAGTGTTACACAGTGAACATGAGTTCATTAAGAGGCTGTTAAGAGTTCTGAAATACTAAATATACAAAGCTGTGCTAGAAGACATACATATATGAAAAGACAAACAGCTAACTTATATGCACATACAAGTGGTTTTTTTTTTTCTTCAAATGACATGACTCATCTCACTGAGCTATCATGGTGATCAAGGCCATAACTGTAATAATATAACTTAGGTAGCTCTTTCAGCTCCAATGTATCTTGTCTATATTCCCCCCATCATGACTGCCAGCTGTTTTGTGGCAAGAAAATATAATCAGGGCAGATAGGTTTGTTAACTCCCAACTCCCTCTTCATTTTAGTTGTTTCTAAAGTTATGCAAGAATATGTGAAATTCTTGTTCACCAGTCCCCAGGTATATCCCCTCTAGAGGGTCCCTATGTCATGCGAAGGATATAAGGATGTAATTATAGGATGCAAAACAAGAAAATGGAAAAAAAATCATACCCTCAAAAGATGGCAGATCATTAGGAATATCCAGCCAAGGAATCCTAGAGTGATATGTATGGACAATGCAAAACGATCATAATTTTGATAGTAATCCATTCCCTGCTGAGTCATGGAAATAAGATGAAGACTTTCATCATTCTGGAAAAGAAGATGATAATTTTTTTCTATTTTGTCAATCTACATACTGTATATAAATGATTTTTAAAAATCCTTAAATACTTCACCAGAGCAGGCAGTCATACTGAGCTCAGGCTAGGACAATAAAGTACAATAAAGACTGCTATAACTAGTCACTGGAGTAATCCACATTACTGAAAGATGCATTAAAAGTGGTATGTGCAAACAAGAAGTAAACAGTGAAAACAAAGGGGCAAAAAATATTCAAAAGTACACAAAACTCTACATAGTTGTGAGATTAAATAGTTAATACATCAAGAAATTATAATAAGGGACAAGTGAGTAAATATTGGTCACCCTGAAATACTTAAACATAAAGTTAGCACCACAAACAGTTTGGTGAATAAGGTACAGACCCAAAGGATAAGTACATAAACTCAATGAGGGCAGTATGAACAAGGTGCATTACTTTAATTCTATTCACTTTATTTATTGAACGCTTTTTACTAATGAGAAGACAATCTCTTTGTACTGCAGTCGTCCTAAATGTCAACAAGAGAGCCATATGTGACTGAAGTAGCAGTTTTCCTTATGTAATGGGAGAAGAATTTATTTTGTGGATGGACAACTTTATGGGAGAGCAAAGAACTTTTAAGACGTTCAAGTGAAAACTTTTTCCCTGTGTCAGGGTTAACTGTAATGGGTTTTTGTTATTTCTTTCTCTAAGCATTATTATTATCATTATTATTATTATTATTATTATTATTATTATTATTACTGCTATACTGAATTATTATTATTATTATTATTACTGAATCATTATTATTATTATCATATTCCATTATCATTATGACTGTTGCTGCATAATTATTATTATTATTATTACTAATTTTATAGAATAGTAAATATAGCATTACTTCATTATAGTTATTATTGCAATAATATCATTACTGTTTTTAAAATTATTATCAATATTACTATTATTATAATTCCTATTATTATTATTATTATTATTATTAAGTTTATTATTATTATTATCATTCTTAATAATATTAAAAAATAATAAAAACAACAATAGTAATTATAATAAAATAATTCTTACTGCATTATTATTATAGTTATTATTGCAATAATATCATTACTGTTTTTAAAATTATTATCAATATTACTATTATTATAATTCCTATTATTATTATTATTATTATTATTAAGTTTATTATTATTATTATCATTCTTAATAATATTAAAAAATAATAAAAACAACAATAGTAATTATAATAAAATTCTTCTGCTTCTTCTTTTACTCACATTCCCACCTCCATGTGTTGTTAGGATACCAAACTAGGCTTTTTCACAATTCTTGGTGTTGTGTCTCATCTCTCAGCTCTTTCTTCCTTAAGTCCTCTTTCATGCAATTCATCCACCTTCCCTCTGGTTTTCAGCATTTCCTCCTACCATGAATAACCATCCCATCACATTCTTGCCCAAGTAGTCATCATCATACATGTCCATACCACTGCAGTCTTCTTTCTTGCCCTTACTCTAAAATTTCTGTTTCCTTTGATGTTCCCCTAATTTTTTTCATTACTTATCCAGTTTTGTCATACTGAATATCCACCTGATAATTCACATTTTTACAACAACTACCTTCTTTTCCAGTGCCTTCTCCATGGCTCATGTTTCGACACCATACAGCAATGCTAGTCTAACTGTTGTTTTGTAAACCTTCCCTTAAACTTATACATAAAACTCCTGACACCTTCTTGTATTGTAAGTGTTTTTTTCGTTCTTAAGTCTCCATCCCTGGCCAAAGTCATTCCTATATAACTGACTTTATCGACTCTTTTTCAGTCTTTCTCCATGCATATAATTTCACACGCCTCACATACATGTACTTTTGGCTATTTAGAGTTCTTTCTCCTGATCATTAGACCTCTTTTCTCAAAGTTACTTCACCAAATATCTTGCTTCTGCTCAACTTTCTCTTTTTGTGCTGCACAAAACAATGTTGTTGGTGAACAACATATACATGGTCATTGAGCTTTTACCTTCTATTCACAAGACATCCATGCTTAAATGAATAAGGTAAGGGCTTAAAGACGATCTTTGATGTAATTTAACTCTAACCGTGATCTTTCCAGTCAAACATATGCTACTAATCGTTTATGTCTAGTCCAGTCATGCATATCCTGCACTAATCTCATGCTCTTTTCCAACAGTCATTTCTCACTTACAGTCTTCATATTATAATAATTACAGCAATAAAATTTAAAAAAAGCAATTCAGATATATCTCAGCAGGACTGTGAAAAAAGAAACTCCGACTTCCAGATGCATAGAGAGAAAGTAAGGAAAAGGCATATATATATATATATATATATATATATATAGTATATATATATATATATATATATATATATATATATATATATATATATATATATATATATATATATATATATATATATATATATATATATATATATATATATATATATATATATATATATATATATATATATATATATATATAGTGATCCCTCATTTGTAGTCACCGTGGCTCAACCGGTAGCGTCTACGACTCTGAGGCGTCAGGTCGAGGGTTCGCGCCCCGTCACAGTCTGAGGTTAGCAAGGGCATGCACTCAGGGTAACGATTACACCTGCCAAAACAAGTCCTTCGCAAGAAGGCAACCGTCCTAGCCCTTGGTTGAAAAGGGAGTCCGTGACGTAAAACTGGAACTGGAAATAGTGATCCCTCATTTATCACGAGGGTTAGGTTCCGGGACCTGTCGCGATAGGTGAATTTTTGCGAAATAGGAACACCTTAATTTTTTTTTTTTTTTTTTTTAAGACTATTGTGACACCAGGATGGACCAAAAAATGATAAAATAAAACAGCCTTTATCAGGCTATAAAGAGAAACAGATGGAGAGTGTAATGACCTGTCAGTTGCGAAGGGATTATAAAAGATGTGTAATGAATATCCAGCTCTCTGCTGGGTTTTGAATATACCTCTGCATTACTCTCATGATGTCTATTCCAAAAATTCTCCTTAGATCTTATTATTATTATTTTTATTATTATTATTATTATTATTATTATTATTATTATTATTATTATTATTATTATTATTATTATTACGAATTTGTAATTAAACCATTATTTTTACAATAAATAATGTAGTTTTGGTGAATGAACAAGAGTTAATTAAATATGTCTCTCTCTCTCTCCAACATTCTATTCTACCCAACCCCCCACACTCTCTTTGTCCCAGCCAACTAGGGAGGGGCACTGTACACAGTTATTAAAGTAAATAAACCAACAGATGTACAAACAATGATGATCCCTTAATAATAATAATAATAATAATAATAGTAATAGCAATAATAATAATAATAATAATAATAATAATGATAATAATCTCCACAATCATCATCAAAGGAAAATTATTCTTGCCAATAATAATAATAATAAGATCTAAGGAGAATTATTGGAAAAGACATCATGAAAAATAATACAGAGGTATATTACAACCCAGTACAGAGCTGGAGATTCATTACACATCTTTTATAATCCCTTCACATCCGACAGGTCATTACACTCTCCATCTGTTTCTCTTTACAGCCTGATAAAGGCTGTTTTATTTTATCATTTTTTGGCCCATCCTGGTGTCACAATAATCTTTATATATATATATATATATATATATATATATATATATATATATATATATATATATATATATATATATATATATATATATATATATATATATATATATATATATATATATATATATATATATATATATATATATATATATATATATATATATATATATATATATATATATATATATATATATATATATATATATATATATATATATATATATATATATATATATATATATATATATATATATATATATATATATAT
>JAXCGZ010010768.1:5000-15000 GCA_037179515.1 Halocaridina rubra | reverse complement strand
AAATGGAATGAAATCTTTGCTCAGTTTAGTTGTTGCCAGTGATATTATTGAACTTACTGGAAATATGGGTTATATCAAAAAAATCTATCTGTCTATATACATGAACCATTTTTTGGTATATATATGAGGTCTAAATGGACAAAATGTATGGCGAGGACCGAAAAAAAATAGAGTTGCTAAGTGTGATAATTGAAAAATTAAAACACGCACACTTTGGAGAAGATGACTGAAAGCTGTCAGATGTGCTTGAGCACAAACTGAACTAGTGATAGTAAGGCTAGCAAGTGAAATGAAACTTGACACATTTGAAAGTAATACTACAGATATACCCTAGAATATGAAAAATATCAAAAGTAACATTAACAAAGGAGTTATATATACTAATAAAGAAATGCATCTTTTATGATTTATTGAAATTTGGAAAGTGTTTAGAGCTCTGAAATTCTGATAATCACTTTTTGAAAGATCCATTAAAATATCTATGAAAATGGGATTATCTTATATATGAAGAATATTTTTGAAGTCCAGACTTGCTGTGACGTATGATGACAGGCAAAATATGAGAGAACATGTCCAGGAGACAAATGAAATAAACAATAATAAAAAGTGAAAAGCAATTTAGCTGTAAAAATCAAAGTTTTATGTTAAGGTAGACAAAGGAAAATGTAGAGGGAAGACTTGCAAATATTGTAGTAGTGTCTTCAAATCCAAGTGGGATAACTGGTTAAAAAGGTGAGACAAGAGAAAGTGTTCATACTGCATTACCTAATATTGCTATTAATAAAACCATTATAAATGAGAACCTCAGTAGTATTTGATATTTCTAAAGGGCTAATGAATCTAAAGAGTAAAAAAAGGATTTGAGAGTGGGAGATAATGCAATTTTGGTACCTAAAGAAGGTCATGAAACTCATAGCTTGGATATGTTGTAGAGAATTCTTTCAATTCTACTGTTGAAGAATAACCATTGAAAAAGCTATATTTGTTGCAAACCTTTGTAAACTTCCCTAAATATGCAGCAGCAAATCTAATTACCATGATGTAGTGAGTGAGATACCAACAAAAATTATCACTAAAGTCTTCTAGCTTGTACATGCGTTCAATCACGGATAAACCGAATGGATATATAAAATGAATATGTTGATGAAAATTCATGAAGGTTAACAAATCATGCATAGCTACATTGGAAAGGTTGTCAACACAGCTATATATCAATCATAAATAGATCTGATTATAGAGAATATAATTACCCGTCAATACTGGATATATCATATGCACAATACAGTTTATATGGTAATGATTTTGAAAATTATATTAATAAGGTTTTTTAGATATAGAGGAAAAAGGAGTTAGGTACTAAGGTAGCAGTATATTAGACTTCAAAATGAATACTTAAATATCAGATGACGTGTTAAGAGGAGATATGATCATGATATAGCAATGAAGGCAAAATCATGCTTTAAACCTCACGCGTGACTTAAAATGAGATTTGTGGCTTACTGTGATTGAAATATCGTATATATTCAATCAGGAATATTAATCAATCAGAGATGTATACATATTCTCTGACTGTAGAGAGTGGTAGCTTGCTTATTTCTAGATAGGTGTTACGTATATAATAGCATTTCAAAGGAAAAACTACATTATTTTAAATATTAAAGTATCATGAAAGGGTATCTGTAAAGATAAAAGGTGGTTCTTAGGCTATTTAACATATAAAGAGTGTATAGTTAAGGCTCACTAAGGTATCGTAAAAACTGGAACTACTGCTGGTGCAGTGTAGGGCTCTCTTCTAGAACCACTGCTGTATTCAGCTTAACAGATAATAAACTGTTAGCAGGGATCATTCTCACTAAAATACGGAGGTTAGCTAATACATACATACATACATACATACATACATACATACATACATACATACATACATACATACATACATACATACATACATACATACATACATACATACATACATACATACATACATACATACATACATACATACATACATACATACATACATACATACATACATACATACATACATACATACATACATACATACATACATACATACATACATACATACATACATACATACATACATACAGATAGACAGACAGACAGACAGACAGACAGACAGACAGATGTACATGCATACATACATACATAGATACATACATACATACATACATACATACATACATACATACATACATACATACATACATACATACATACATACATACATACATACATACATACATACATACATACATACATACATACATACATACATACATACATACATACATACATACATACATACATACATACATACAAAACTCGAATATGCAGCCCCCTTTTGGAATCCGCACTTGAAAAAGCACATAGCTAAGCTTGAAAAAGTTCAAAGACATGCCACGAAACTGGTGCCAGAAATACGCAATCTCAGTTATGATGAGAGGCTGAGGGTATTAGACTTACCATCACTCGAAGCTAGAAGAGTGAGGGGGGATATGGTGACAGTCTTTAAATTCCTTCATGGTTATGATAGAGTGGATAGGGATCGACATTTTGATATGGCTGGCTCTAGAACTAGAGGTCATAGTTTGAAGCTTCGTAAGAAAACTTCTTCGCAGGATGTAAGGAAATACTTTTTCAGTGTAAGAGTAGTTGATAATTGGAAATCGCTAAGCTAGGAGGTAGTTAATGCTATCTCAATCCATAGTTTTAAGGACAGGTATGATAAGTATCACTAAGTATAAAATGGAACCGATCAGGAGACGGGAAGATACGAGCTTTGGGCTCTTTCCCGTAGACACAATTAGGTAATCACAATTAGGTAATCACATACATACATACATACATACATACATACATACATACATACATACATACATACATACATACATACATTCCTACATACATACATACATACATACATACATACATACATACATACATACATACATACATACATACATACATACATACATACATACATACATACATGCATATATACATACATACATACATACATACATACATACATACATACATACATACATACATACATACATACATACATACATACATACATACATACATACATACATACATACATACATACATACATACATACATACATACATAATTCAGTGATTTATAAAATATATGGTTTTAATTACATGAGATTTTAAGAGATATTTCAACAGTGGCATGTTATTCCAGCAGAGTTACTCTGATTGAAAGCGTTGATAGGGATTAACTGAGAGGGGGACGTACAATAGCAGGACACCCTATTTGTAAACTGAATGCATTTATGCATTCCAACAGAAAAAAAGAGTTCTATACAAACAATTAAGGAAACAACACAAACAGTTTCCACTTATTTATTATTTGTTGTCACTAATATTAGATATTTACATTTCGTCCTTATAGTGGATTCGGTTTTACGTCACGAACTCCCTTTTCTACTAAGGGCTAGGACGGTTGCCTTCTTACGAAGGACTTGTATTGGCAGATGTAATCGTTACCCTGAGTGTATGCCCTTATTAACCTCAGTCCGTGACGGGGCGCGAACCCTCGACCTGCCGCCTCAGAGTCGCAGACGCTACCATTTCGCCACGGAGACTACATACATTTCGTCCTTATAATATGATTATATCATATGCAGTTTATTTATTCCTAGTTGTATATAACTAATTTCGTTCATGGATATGAAGTTTATGTCCGTGGCTTCCCTTCTCATGGTCGATATCATACTTTCATCACTTTGCTGTTTTTAATTATCATATATTATTTACAACAAGAAGTTATTTCTAACATGCTACAAACTATGACTTCTAAAAAGAGAGCTAGCCATATCAACATACTGTTCCCTAAGTACTCTGTAATAATGATGAAGGGATATAAAAGCAGTTAGCATTCTCCTGTTTCCCTTGCTTCGATTGATGGTAAGTCTAATTCCTTCAAACTCTTTTCATAACTGAGATGACGTATCTCTGTAACCATCTTTATAACATGTTTTTCATCTTTCTCCAATTTATTTATATATTCTTTCAAGAGTAAGGTTTAGAGGATGCTGTATGTTCAAGCATGAGCTTCGCGTAATTCATAGTTTCTTCATAATATTTAAATCATCGCTAGTCAAAGAGCAGAACTTGTATCTTGAAGTTGAGTTTTTCTTTTCCCTTCTGAAAATAAGTACTATGTTCACTTGCTTCCAGCATCTTGTAACCTTTCCAGATTCCAGCGACTTCTCCAATATGATACAAAAGGAGATATATTGTCTTAGTTTGGGCTAACCTTCATATATTTTCTCCGTTTTGCTAATTCTAGTCATTGTCTCTATTCCTTTGCCCTTTTTTAGTCGTTATCAAATCAATTTTCTTAATCATTGATTAGGCTAGTCCGATTTTCATAGATGGCATGCAACAGCTAGATATCCTTTCATATTCCTCAAAATAGAACTTGTACATCACCTTTACAGATTTCCCGTTAGAATTTGTCCTCCATCTAACACTGTAAAATGATTGTTAATCCTCTTGTAATCTCCATTTGCATAGTTTTCGTCATTTTCTTCTTGGTTCCTCTACTATCTTGTAGGAAATCCTTGATGATATACTCTACACACACAAGCAATGTTGTGTGTGTGCGTTTGTGTACGCGTGCGTATGTGTGTGTATATTTTTTTAGATACTGTGTCTTGTATAGGAAGTGTTAATAAATTATCAAGGTCCTAACATTTATTTGACTCAATTGTATATGTATATTATATGCTTCCAATACAATAAAAAAATCAAATAGCAAAAGAAATGCAGATGTAATGGGGGTAGAGCCAAAAGTCAGACCTAGAATGAGTAAATATATGGGATGAAAAGAGCATTCTTTGCACATGGTATGTTAGTGGAGATGTAAGAGAGAGAGAGAGAGAGAGAGAGAGAGAGAGAGAAAGCATAATATAGGAAGAATGAAAGGAAAATAATTGCGTATAGGTGACACGGGTTTAAGGGTGTTCACGCATCTGCTTGCACAGTAAATTAAGCCTATCCGCTCTCTTATTCCTAAATAAGATTATTTTAACTCCGTGACATTATTTGCAATTTTGAAGTTTCCCTTGTGGGACTGCATTAAGCGTCTTTTTTTAAACCTAAGAATACAGTCTTTCCAGCCCACTCTTTTTGCAACATTTGACTTGTATCTTAAATTTCCAGTACATTTGTTAACACAGACTTGCCTTGTCTACAGCCATGATGTCTGACAAAAGATGAAGACTCCCTATTGAAGAAAAATGTATTTTCTGAGTAATTTCTCCATAGCTTTGCAAGCATTACTAGCTAGTGGAACAGACTTATAGCTTAGAGCTGCATTTCTTCTTCCCCTTTAAAAGATATGTACCACCTTCGTTTGCTTCTTCCATCTTAAAATCTCTCCTAATTCCACTTATTTCTCAAATATCACGCAAATTACGACAGATTGTGGTTAATACATATCTTAGGTGTATATTGGGATATATTATCAGGCCCTTAGTACAATGAACTTTTAGTTCCATCACTATTTTCCATACATCTGAAGCTGAAAAGACATTATTCTCTAATACTTGACACTCTCCTCTCACCTAGCCAGTATAAAAGGATGGATTATTCTCTACAATAAATACCAACAAAAAATCCTTGTTCACTTCTTCGCAAATTGCATAATTTGTCTTAGTAATGCATTTGCAAGCCATATCCAACTTTAACACTTGTTCGTTGATACTTAGAATAACTCTGACAAAGATGTAGATATGCTTGGGATTTTCCTTATCTCCCCTCGCAATATCCCTCTCATATGCCCTTTCTGTCTCTCTTCTTTAACTAAGACACTCAGTTCTTGATCCTTTATAATTTTGCCAAGTATTTACAATTTCTTCTCTTCCTATACCAATTCCAACAACTGTTTTTCAATTCCTCTCCCCTCTTGCATTTTTTATTGAAATTATTTTGGCATTAATAATTCCTATTCGGAGAGGTAGCAACAGCAATTATTCCCTCTTATTCCTGATAAAAGATTTCGTACATTACCAGTAGAGATTTGCTTCTATAAAAGAACCCACAGTCAATGCCTGCAAATTTATACTTAATCCTCTCGTAATCTCCTTTGTATAGTTCTTCTTCCCTATCTTCTTGGCGTCCTACTCTTAGGGAGAGCATCATCAGTGGTCTACTCCATCAACAACACACAGTGATTATTTTTCAGTCAAAACGCTATTTGAAAACACTACTCAGTGGTTACTTCTAGTCAGTGGTTCATACTCAGTTTTGTCAATACCCAAAAGGTTATTCTTGAGTACTACATCGAGCAACGATAATTCCTCTCCTCGCATAGTCCTTTTTGGCTCAATATATGTTGGTACAATATATCTTCTTGCACATATCCAGGAATCTTACCCAAAAAGAATACTCTTCATTGGGCTGATCCAGAATATTCTATCTCCTTTTCTATGATTAATGTCGCCAAAAAATTGTGTTCTACTCTTTCTTTTACTTGCGATGTTTATAACTAAATATATCCTTTTTCTTTTGTGTGCGTGTATGTGTGCATGTTTGTGTGTGTGCGAGTGTGTGCGTGTCCTAATTTTCTAACACAAGTAACTTTTTACATACCCAATGTACAATGTACTATAAAAACATTGTAGCCACTTCAGAATTCTAAATATATTAAGTTTTTGAGTTAAATGATAAATGAAAATCAATATAAAGCAGGTAATGATATTTCAAGTGTAATATAAACACAAGAATATCTGATCGTCAGTATGTTGTCTTATATAATAAATGATGATATGCATTTGGCGTTTCCTTTATACAAAAAAAAGTGGAAATAGTAGAGAAGCCCATTAACTATAGAGAAATATAATGTGTATCAGATTTTCACGGTCCGTGTTTCTTGCTAACTTTTGAAATCTTCCAAGCGAAAATAGTGTTGGCTAGCCTCCAAAGACTATTCAAGAATGCTTTATAAGGCCTCATATTCTCATTTCCTACAAAAGATAAGATTCTTACTCTCGTGTATTCTTCTTCTTACTTTTATCTCGTACATATACTAGCACTATAGTTGTATGCATGTATGTATGTATGTATGTATGTATGTATGCATGTATGTATGTGTGCATGTATGTATGTATGTATGTATGTATGTATGTATGTATGTATGTATGTATGTATGTATGTATGTATGTATGTATGTATGTATGTATGTATGTATGTATGTATATACGTACGCATGTATGTATGTATGCATGTATGTATGTATGTATGCATGTATGTATGTATGTATGTATTTATGTATGTATGTATGTATGTATGTATGTATGTATGTATGTATGTATGTATGTATGTATGTATGTATGTATGTATGTATGTATGTATGTATGTATGTATGTATGTATGTATGTATGTATGTATGTATGTATGTATGTATGTATGTATGTATGCATGCCTGCATGGATGTATGTATGTATATATATATATATATATATATATATATATATATATATATATATATATATATATATATATATATATATATATATATATATAGATAATCCATTCTTCCCTCTGTCTTGAATTTGATGTACTACACACTTCACAGTTCTTCATTGTGCGTAAGAGGCTACCGACTGTTCCATCGTGTTGTTAAAGAAGTAAGTTCCTAGGTTTAATGCTAGGGCCCAATCTTTTACACAGTGTAAACCTAGGATACCATATTGTTAGTTAGCTAGACACACACAAATGGATATCATAAACGCATCTGACGCTGTTCTGTGTATGGCTAGGATCCCATGTAATGGATTTCATAAGCGCATCTGACGCAGTTCTGTGTATGGCTAGGATCCCATGTGGGATCCTAACCAAGCTGCGTTTATGAAATTCATTTGTGTGTGTCTACCTAACTAACAATATGGTATCCTAGGTTTACATTGTTTAGGAAATCGGGGCCTAGATATTGTGAATGAACATTTGGTAAATTCGCATTTGAGTCATATCTTGTTTAATACTCGTATGCTATGGCCAGAGAAACACATTTTCATTCATGCAAAGGATTAAATGCTTTAACAATAGTTATAAAATGTATGTGTACATGTGCAACGATGAAATCATTACACTCATATTTCTTTCACTTGTCAAGAAAAAAATAATTTTTCATTATAGTTTTCATTATTTAGCAATTGCAAGAGCTATGTTTGAAACTTAATAGTAAGGTGCTTGACAGAAGAGTATTTATATGTATATGTGTGTATTTGTGTGTGTACTTTATATGATAAAATTGAAAATATCAATTTGATTTGTTTATAAATTTTTGAAATAGATTTATAAACAAGGTAAGCATATTAGAGTAAATTATTGAAGTAATTTATGGACAGATAAATAAAGAGAAAAATAAATTAATTAAATATTTATTCAAAATGAAAATATTGGTAAATAAGAAGATAATATGACATGTTTAAATTTGAACCACATCATTTCTAACATTTTTTTTTTGTATCTTTAATAGGAAAAAGATAAATATTTTCCTCTCCTTATTTCTTTCTCTTCTTCACTAATATTATCAGAGTATCTCTTCAACCTGAGCAGGTGCACAAATTGGGCCATAACTATCTTCTTTTTCTTCTTCTCAGCTTTAACCCATTTTTATATGGGGTCGCCATTGTGAATGAGTCGTCTCCATCTATTTCTGTTCTGTGATTCATTTTCATCAATTCCCTTCCATTGCAAGTCTTCCCCTATACAATCAAGCCATCTTTTTCTTGGTCTTTCTCTCCTCCTTCTACCCATTTCTATCTATTTTACTATTCTTTCAAGGAATATAAAAATCATAAAATCTTGTATTCATTAAATTTCTGGGGAAAAATCTGTTCTTATGCTTAATAGCTAAATCAAGGTGGACTGTACTGATTCTGATGAAATGGAAAAGGATAAAATGATAATAAGCAGGCAAATTAGTTTGAGGTAGAGAGAATGACTCTTCTGAGAAGATTCCCTCCTAATAAAAGAAAAAGAAACAGCGTGTAAGCAGATAAATAGAAGGATGTGGCCCTCTAATTAAGAGTATCCGTGACTCTGAGGTGGCGGGTAGACGGTTCGCGCCCTGTCACGGTCTGAGGTTAGCAAGGGCATGCACTCAGGGTAACGATTACATCTGCCAAAACAAGTCCTTCGCAAGAAGGCAACCGTCCTAGCCCCTAGTAGAAAAGGGAGTTCGTGACGTAAATACCGAGTAAAAAAAATAGTTATCTACTCATCGTGGCTCAAGCGGTGGCGTCCGCGACTTTGAGGCGTCAGGTCGAGGGTTCGCACCCCGTTGCGGTCTGAGGTTAGCAAGGGCATGCACTCAGGGTAACGATTACATCTGCCAAAACAAGCCCTTCGCAAGAAGGCAACCGTCCTAGCCCTTGGTAGAAAAGGGAGTCCGTGACGTAAAACCGGAACTCTTTGTATTGGATATTACGTAAGAAATCCAGTGCAAAAGAATAGGAGAAATTATAATCACATACAAAGTGTTGCAACCCTAGAGCTGAGAATCACAAGAAAACAAGTAATTCTGGAAGGTTTGGCAGGAGAAACGTGAGATGAAATTATTATTTCTGAGTATGTCCCAAGAGCATAATTACCTACACCATTTCTCTAATGAAATTCTTTTCAGTCTCGTTAGGTTCATCCTATATATTATCCGGAAGTGTAAACTATCCCAACATGCCTTTACTGTCACCATTATAGGCTTATTCCTCATACGGTCTGTAACAAAGTTGCCAATTTGCAAGATTTTCCGCTATATATAGAGGACTGAGCAGGTACCGAGCAGAAAATTAATAATGGACAAATATCTTCTTCTTCTTCTTCTTCTTCTCTCGCTTTTCCCATATCTATATGGGGTCGCAGTTTCTTATCAGCCTTTTCCACTCTCTCTTGTCCAATGCTTCCTCTCCACTGAGGTCCTTCTCTCTCAAGTCGTCTCG
>JAXCGZ010010767.1:10000-12500 GCA_037179515.1 Halocaridina rubra | reverse complement strand
CTACTACTACTAATAATAATAATAATAATAATAATAATAATAATAATAATAATAATAATAAAAATAATAATAATAATAATAATAATAATAATAATAATAATAATAATAATAAAATAATAATAATAATAATAATAATAATAATAATAATAATAATTATTATATTAATAATAATAATAATAATAATAATAATAATAATAATAATGATAATAATAATAATAATAATAATAGTAGCAATAATAAAAATAATAATAATAATAATAAAAGTAATAGTTGTTCACCACTTATTAAACTAAAAAGAAACAGCGAACATGTGTTATTAGAAGCGTATGATTATTTATTCACTTATTATATTTATTTGTATCTATTTCAAACACGACTTATGGTTTATTTCTCCATGAAAATAAGCGCATGTTAAATTGACTTATCATTGTACTTGTTACCGTTGTGAACAGGTGTGTGCAACCACTTGTTTGAACACATGTGCTTATAAGTTATTACATTTAAGCATTAATTGATATAGCTTACAGACGGGTGGATATATATATATATATATATATATATATATATATATATATATATATATATATATATATATATATATATATATATATATATATATATACCCTCACACACACACATACACACACACACACACACACACACACACACACATATATATATATATATATATATATATATATATATATATATATATATATATATATATATATATATATATATATATATATATATATATATATATATATATATATATATATATATATATATATATACCTCAGGAGTAGGGTTAGCAGAGTAACTTAAGCTTATTCCAAGTTTTGCTGTTATCTAAGGTTAAGTTGTATAGATTTTTATTATAAGCTTTATATCTTATTATACTGCATTATTGTTTTTATTATATTTCTTTTATTTAGAAGAAACGTGGGAGGATTTCTCAAAATTTGTAAATTAAAGATAATAATTTTTTTTGTCTGAAATTTCGAAATATTTGGATATTTTCAACTTTGAAAATATAAGACACAAAGAAATAAATAAATAGATAAAATAAATGAAAATAAATAATTTAGCAAATGAAAAAAACAATAGGTAAACGAAAAAGAAGCACATGCAGCTTATAAGAAGAGATAAACTGAAAAAAACTGAAAAAAATTATGAAAATAAAAAAAAAATATATAAAAACTAAAAAAAGAAGAAAAAAGAAAAGAAAAAGACAAGCAAACGAGGAAGGAAGAGAATTTATGATAAAGGTATAGATAGTGGAAAGAAAACGTTTGGAAATTTTAGTTAGATGTCAATTTCTATCTTAAAATAAAAAAAAAATAAAAAATGGAAAGCAAATTATTCTTCTCTAAATAATTAAATGTTGCTTTTGTGATGGTAATGCATTAGGTAAATTCATAGCCGCATAAATGAATAAATACAGTAAATAAAAAAATAAAATCAATAAATGAATAAAGAAGTAACTAGAAGAACAAATAGATAAATAAGCATTTAAATAGATAAACCAATAAACAAATGAGTAAGCAAGCATATACAAAAACAAATAAACTAATATAAAAAATAACTTCATATATAAAGGCATAAAATTTTGTGACCATCACTGCAATCGATCCGGTAACGCTACTCTTTAAGTACTTTTCAAGTTCTTGAAAAAAAAAATAGTTTCAGAATTATTTATCAGTCTACTTTCATTATGCTAAATATGGGAAAGTGACGGGTGGGATGGGGTGGGGTGAAGGGATTTAAGGGCCCCCCGGAACTCCCTCCTACCAATCAAAAATGATCAAATTAATACAGGAACAATCTATCAAGACAGTTTTCATGGCTCGGTTGGATAGCTACTCGGCTGCTACAGTAGTGGAGTCGAGTTCAAACTCCTCCTCTTCTTCTTCTTCTTCTTCTTCTTCTTCTTATTATTATTATTATTATTATTATTATTATTATTATTATTATTATTATTATTATTATTATTATTATTATTATTATTCTTATTATTATTCTTCTTATTATTCTTCTTATTATTCTTCTTATTCTTCTTATTCTTCTTATTCTTATTATTATTATTATTATTATTAGTAGTAGTAGTAGTAGTAGTAGTATTATTATTATTATTATTTTTCTTTCTTCTTCTTCTTCTTCTTCTTCTTCTTCTTCTTCTTCTTCTTCTTCTTCTTCTTCTTCTTCTTCTTCTTTCTCAGTAGACTTTTTGCATATTTACATAGCTATGCTGTTTCACCCCAGTCCCCAAGTGGTCCTTGTTCAACCAGAGGTTTACGGGTTTAATACCTTTCTGACACAAATCCTCTCCATTTATCCGGGCTTGGGACCGGTATCAAGTTAAACTGGCTTGTTCTACTGGGACCTGGTCTTAAATCCCGTCCCATTCCTTAATTAAAAGAAAATAAATTTTGACTAATTAAATAATTATCAAGGTTATAAGGTTAGTCAAGATTAACGATCCCACGTGAAAGTTGGAAAA
>JAXCGZ010010766.1:0-15000 GCA_037179515.1 Halocaridina rubra | reverse complement strand
CATTCTTCGTTGCACTCTCTCCAAGGATTCAATTTCCATTCTATAATAGGGTGACCAGAATTGCACAGCATAATCTAAATGGGGCCTAACTAATGCAAGATAGAGCTGCAAAATAACTTTTTCCGTCCTATTGCTGACGCTTCTTGAGATAAATCCTAAAATTCTGTTTGCTTTATTTCTGACTGCTGTGCATTGCTCTCTTGGCTTAAGACTACTACTCACAAGAACTCCCAAATCCCTTTCACACTGAGAACTCATGATTTCATGGTTATTTAGCTTATAACTAGTATTGTCTTTTATAGTACCAATTTTAACTACTTTACATTTTTCAACATTAAATTCCATTTGCCATTTGTCCGACCATTCAGATAATCTATTTAGATCTTCCTGTAAAGCATGAATGTCTTCTTTTCCATTTATAGTTCTACCTATTTTAGTGTCGTCTGCGAATTTACTTAGGTTACTACTGATATCCGAATCCAGATTATTTAGATATACGATGAATAATAGAGGACCCAGTACCGAGCCTTGTGGTACCCCGCTTGTAACCGAGCCCCACTCTGATTTCTCTCCATTTATGCAAACCCTCTGTTTTCTGTCTTTTAACCATTGTTTGATCCATCTGAGCACAGCTCCTCCTATACCATGAGCTTCCAGCTTTTTAACTAATCTTTTGTGAGGAACTCTATCAAAAGCTTTGCTAAAATCTAGATATATTGTATCATATTCTTTGCCACAATCTACTGCCTCGTAAACTTCTGAATAAAAAGACAGTAAGTTTGTAAGGCACGAAAAACCCTTAAGAAACCCGTGTTGTGAAAGTTTTATCAGTCTGTGTAATTCTAGATGTGCCCTTATTTTATTTGCAATCATGGATTCTAGAATCTTACCCACTGTTGACGTTAAACTTACCGGCCTATAATTATTCTTTTTAACACGTTCTCCTTTTTTAAATATTGGTACCACATCTGCCAATTTCCACTCCATGGGTACCGATCCTAATTTTATTGAATTATTAAATGTAGATTAAGTTTTTTTAATCTGTCCTCATATGGTAGATTTCTGATATTGTGTATCATCTTGGTCATTCTTCGCTGCACTCTCTCCAAGGATTCAATTTCCATTCTATAATAGGGTGACCAGAATTGCACAGCATAATCTAAATGGGGCCTAACTAATGCAAGATAGAGCTGCAAAATAACTTTTTCCGTCCTATTGCTAACGCTTCTTGAGATAAATCCTAAAATTCTGTTTGCTTTATTTCTGACTGCTGTGCATTGCTCTCTTGGCTTAAGACTACTACTCACAAGAACTCCCAAATCCCTTTCACACTGAGAACTCATGATTTCATGGTTATTTAGCTTATAACTAGTATTGTCTTTTATAGTACCCATTTTAACTAGTTTACATTTTTCAACATTAAATTCCATTTGCCATTTGTCCGACCATTCAGATAATCTATTTAGATCTTCCTGTAAAGCATGAATGTCTTCTTTTCCATTTATAGTTCTACCTATTTTAGTGTCGTCTGCGAATTTACTTAGGTTACTACTGATATCCGAATCCAGATCATTTAGATATACGATGAATAATAGGGGACCCAGTACCGAGCCTTGTGGTACCCCGCTAGTAACCGAGCCCCACTCTGATTTCTCTCCATTTATGCAAACCCTCTGTTTTCTGTCTTTTAACCATTGTTTGATCCATCTGAGCACAGCTCCTCCTATACCATGAGCTTCCAGCTTTTTAACTAATCTTTTGTGAGGAACTCTATCAAAAGCTTTGCTAAAATCTAGATATATTGTATCATATTCTTTGCCACAATCTACTGCCTCGTAAACTTCTGAATAAAAAGACAGTAAGTTTGTAAGGCACGAAAAACCCTTAAGAAACCCGTGTTGTGAAAGTTTTATCAGTCTGTGTAATTCTAGATGTGCCCTTATTTTATTTGCAATCATGGATTCTAGAATCTTACCCACTGTTGACGTTAAACTTACCGGCCTATAATTATTCTTTTTAACACGTTCTCCTTTTTTAAATATTGGTACCACATCTGCCAATTTCCACTCCATGGGTACCGATCCTAATTTTATTGAATTATTAAATGTAGATTAAGTTTTTTTAATCTGTCCTCATATGGTAGATTTCTGATATTGTGTATCATCTTGGTCATTCTTCGCTGCACTCTCTCCAAGGATTCAATTTCCATTCTATAATAGGGTGACCAGAATTGCACAGCATAATCTAAATGGGGCCTAACTAATGCAAGATAGAGCTGCAAAATAACTTTTTCCGTCCTATTGCTAACGCTTCTTGAGATAAATCCTAAAATTCTGTTTGCTTTATTTCTGACTGCTGTGCATTGCTCTCTTGGCTTAAGACTACTACTCACAAGAACTCCCAAATCCCTTTCACACTGAGAACTCATGATTTCATGGTTATTTAGCTTATAACTAGTATTGTCTTTTATAGTACCCATTTTAACTAGTTTACATTTTTCAACATTAAATTCCATTTGCCATTTGTCCGACCATTCAGATAATCTATTTAGATCTTCCTGTAAAGCATGAATGTCTTCTTTTCCATTTATAGTTCTACCTATTTTAGTGTCGTCTGCGAATTTACTTAGGTTACTACTGATATCCGAATCCAGATCATTTAGATATACGATGAATAATAGGGGACCCAGTACCGAGCCTTGTGGTACCCCGCTAGTAACCGAGCCCCACTCTGATTTCTCTCCATTTATGCAAACCCTCTGTTTTCTGTCTTTTAACCATTGTTTGATCCATCTGAGCACAGCTCCTCCTATACCATGAGCTTCCAGCTTTTTAACTAATCTTTTGTGAGGAACTCTATCAAAAGCTTTGCTAAAATCTAGATATATTGTATCATATTCTTTGTCACAATCTACCGCCTCGTAAACTTCTGAATAAAAAGACAGTAAGTTTGTAAGGCACGAAAAACCCTTAAGAAACCCGTGTTGTGAAAGTTTTATCAGTCTGTGTAATTCTAGATGTGCCCTTATTTTATTTGCAATTATGGATTCTAGAATCTTACCCACTGTTGACGTTAAACTTACCGGCCTGTAATTATTCTTTTTAACACGTTCTCCTTTTTTAAATATTGGTACCACATCTGCCAGTTTCCACTCCATGGGTACCGATCCTAATTTTATTGAATTATTAAATGTAGATTAAGTTTTTTTAATCTGTCCTCATATGGTAGATTTCTGATATTGTGTATCATCTTGGTCATTCTTCGCTGCACTCTCTCCAAGGATTCAATTTCCATTCTATAATAGGGTGACCAGAATTGCACAGCATAATCTAAATGGGGCCTAACTAATGCAAGATAGAGCTGCAAAATAACTTTTTCCGTCCTATTGCTAACGCTTCTTGAGATAAATCCTAAAATTCTGTTTGCTTTATTTCTGACTGCTGTGCATTGCTCTCTTGGCTTAAGACTACTACTCACAAGAACTCCCAAATCCCTTTCACACTGAGAACTCATGATTTCATGGTTATTTAGCTTATAACTAGTATTGTCTTTTATAGTACCCATTTTAACTAGTTTACATTTTTCAACATTAAATTCCATTTGCCATTTGTCCGACCATTCAGATAATCTATTTAGATCTTCCTGTAAAGCATGAATGTCTTCTTTTCCATTTATAGTTCTACCTATTTTAGTGTCGTCTGCGAATTTACTTAGGTTACTACTGATATCCGAATCCAGATCATTTAGATATACGATGAATAATAGGGGACCCAGTACCGAGCCTTGTGGTACCCCGCTAGTAACCGAGCCCCACTCTGATTTCTCTCCATTTATGCAAACCCTCTGTTTTCTGTCTTTTAACCATTGTTTGATCCATCTGAGCACAGCTCCTCCTATACCATGAGCTTCCAGCTTTTTAACTAATCTTTTGTGAGGAACTCTATCAAAAGCTTTGCTAAAATCTAGATATATTGTATCATATTCTTTGCCACAATCTACCGCCTCGTAAACTTCTGAATAAAAAGACAGTAAGTTTGTAAGGCACGAAAAACCCTTAAGAAACCCGTGTTGTGAAAGTTTTATCAGTCTGTGTAATTCTAGATGTGCCCTTATTTTATTTGCAATTATGGATTCTAGAATCTTACCCACTGTTGACGTTAAACTTACCGGCCTGTAATTATTCTTTTTAACACGTTCTCCTTTTTTAAATATTGGTACCACATCTGCCAATTTCCACTCCATGGGTACCGATCCTAATTTTATTGAATTATTAAATAATGCAGTTAGAGGACAACTAAGCTCTTCCTTGCATTCCTTTAATATTCTAGCATATATTCCATCAGGTCCCGGAGATTTATGAGCCTTTAATTTATCTATTTCTTTTATTACCTCCTCTCTCGTAATATTTATTGAACTAAGTATATTATCGGAACTGTCTCTGTAAATGGATTCTACTTCCGGAATATTTTCCAAGTTTTCATTTGTAAATACAGATAAGAAATAATCATTTAAACATGTACACATCACTTTATCGTCATCTGTGATATGGCCATTGGCTACTTCAATTGGTCCGACTTTTTCCTTAAATTTTATTTGATAATGTTGATAAAACCCTTTAGGATTTTCTTTAGCTTCTCCTGCTATTCTAACTTCGTATTTTCTTTTCGACTCTCTAACTATCTTTTTAACTTCCCTGTTTAACTGTATATATTGCTGCCTCACCTGCTCTTCACCTCTTTTTAGTTTCCTGTATATTCCTCTTTTAATACCTATGAGATTCTTTATTCTATTGTTCATCCATTTAGGGTCATTTTTTCTTGATCTGCAATGTTTCATGGGAATATAGTCTCTCTGACTATTCTTAAGAGTCATGACAAAATTGTTATATTCCTCATCCAAATTTATATTAACTGACGGGCTGCTGTTCTTTCCTGTGAGAGAATTTAATGTATTGATCTTATCTTGTGATAATCCTTGGCATGTGGTACTCAAATTTCGGGGTAATCCGCTACCTGCGACCTGACCTGCTGGATTAACTACCCACATCTGTACCCCAGAAATCCCTTCCCATACCTCATTAGATAATTTAGTTTTTAAGCCCTCAAAATCTCGTGCTCTAAAGTTTGGAACAATATTCTTATTTTCCTTTATAGTTTCCTTGAAAATTATGTTAAATCTAATGGAATCATGGTCACTGTTGCCCAATTTTTCACCAACTTCTAAATTTGTAACCATATTCTCTCTATTACTAAGAACTAAATCTAGTGTATTCACCCCCCGTGTTGCTTCATGTACATGCTGAGAAAGGAAATTGTCTTCTACTACTTCCAAAAACTCCTTAGAGCTACTATCACCTGTTATGGTTTCCCAGTTAATATGTCTAAAATTAAAATCGCCTACAATGCAAACTCTATTTGACCTGCTCACTTTAGAAATTTCATCGTATATAACTTGCGACTCTATATTATCTAGATCAGGTGGTCTGTAGACTACTCCTAGCTGATGCATGGAACAAGCTTCCTAGTATGATAGTAAATGCCAATACCTTAGACACCTTCAAATGTAGATTAGATAGACATATGACAGAGGTAGGGTGGGTATGAATAGGTTAGTGCTTATTAGAAAAATCATAAAAAGAAAAACAGAATAAATAAGTAGAGTAGAATAGAATAGGTTAGACATGCTGAAAATACAATTCAAAAATGGAGCTGCCTCGTGTGTGCCAGTAGGCATGTTGCAGTGTCCTCTATTCTTATGTTCTTATGTTCTTAACTAGACTTTCTATATTATTTTTAATTTCAACCCATAAGGTTTCTGAATTTAGATTTGTCTTAATTCCAGACTTAATGCAGCTTCTGAGGCTATCTTTAATATACATAATTACCCCTCCCCTCTTTTATCTGCACTACGATCAGCATTATAAAGTTTATATCCTGTAATTATGTACTCAGCTTTAAGGTGTTTGCTTTCGAAATTAATCCAACTTTCACTAATGCATATTATATCCGGTCTCTCACTACATACTATGGCTCTCAGTTCTTCTATCTTGTTACCTAAACTACGGCTATTTGTATAATATACTTTTAAACTTTCTCTAGCTTCACCCTTCTTGTGGCTATTCTTTTTGTTAATATTTGTTCTATGTAACAAATGGTTCTTATCCTTAGACTCCCAGTTATTTGACCCACTATTTACTGAACCCTTACTGACTAATTTCTCTGCACAAGTATTAATCATTTCATTATTTGTGTCTAACAAAACCCCCCTACCTCTCTGTCTATCATACCAGCCAATACCGAGACACCTGAATTAGAAAGATGCACTCCATCCCTTGCATACATATGCTTACGATTAGTGAAGTGATCCCACCCGTCTATAAAACCTATATTATTCTCCCGACAGAAGACTTTCATCCTAGCATTTACTCCTATAGCTCGAGACCACCACTCTGAACTTTGGCTAAGCCTAGGGAGAATACCACACATCACAGGAACTGCACCCCTTTTCCTAATCTTATCCAGGGCTTGTCTAAACAACCTAATCAGCTCTTCACTTCTACCATCCTGCACGTCATTTCCCCCAGCTATCAAACAAACAACATCTTTTTTCTCAATCCAGCTATTTATTGACTCACCCACCTTCTTCATACCTGCTCCAGGGAAATAATATTTTCCTCTAACTCTATGCCTGAGTTTCCTGTCTACATATCTGCATAGTGAATCCCCTACAATTACCAAAGAACGAGACTTATCCGGAGGATGGGCTACTCCGACCTTGGGAGACTTACCTAGGCTCTTGACCTGAGAGCTTTTCCCACTTCCATTTTTACGATCGCTAGTACACCTATCTGACTCTATGGTTCCTGAAGAATTACTGCCGCCACTGTCACATTCATCTCTAAGTGACTTAAATGAATTAGCAACCTGTAGTCTAAAAGTATCATTTCTGAATGTGTAATGGGTGTGGATATCGAAAACATTGTGAATCTTGTTTCCGCATCTAATAATTTATAAAAATGATAATAAATGAGCTTTTCCCTTTGGATGTGCCAGAATACCTACTCGGCGTTCCCCTGCGTGTCGTAAAAGTTGAATAAATTGGGTGAACCGAGTGGACTGGGAATTCCCTCCTTTGTATTTTCTTCTGAAAGAGTTAAGTTTTTTGCATCGACTCAGCCACCCCCTTATTAGGTATGGTTTTTGGATACCGATAAAGAGTTATACTAACCATTTTCCATTTAAAAATAAAATTGAGTTTCTAAATATTTTTTATTGTAATAAGATATACTAGTAAAACATAGAATAAAAAAACTGCATACAAAAGTTGCAAAGCTTGACTATATATATATATATAATGTTATAGCTGAAAATATTCGAAAAATAGCAAGACATTATAGCAGCAGAGAAAGAGTAATATAAATATCATCATCATCATTAACGTCCCATAACCACTTGGACTTCGGCAACTATGGATTACCAAATGACTCTGTCTCTTGTTAACCGCGACAACTCTGCAGGTTCAAAATGTCCTCCCGCCACTCTCGTCGCACCATCCATATATTTCTCTCTTTATCCAATGATATAGTTACGTGAAGATAATACTAAATTTATGGGATAAATTGTAGTTTAAATCTGTTTACGCACTTTTACGAAAAAAGTTGATAATTTATATGATTATTAAAATTTTTTGCCAATGTTGTATCTGTTTTCTATATTACTCTGGCTCTTTAGGGTATGAATAAAAAAAAATTCGCGTTTTTAAATTTCTCAAAATAGAATTATTTTGTGCATTGATTTCACTCATAGGATGTGTGAAAGCAAATAACTACAGAATATTTTATAAAATATACCCCCCTCCAAAAAAAAAATTAAAAACATCAATAACACGAAATAAGAACCATATATGGAAACCAGAAGTTAAGTCTAGTGGCCTATTTATATATTTATAGGCCTACTCGGCATCACGGATAGAATGGTAGGCCTATTCTTTTGATGTATAGCCCCCTTTAGTACCATTGTCCTGCCTATATAGTCCTGTACACCTTATTGAATATAGTCTATAGTAGGTAATATTTATTGGTAAGGGGCGCCGCCCCCTCCCCTGTCTCTCTGTGTTTCCATATCCCCTCTGCCATATTTATGCACTATCTCCCATACATTACAACTTTGTATGGGTTCCATTTTTTTTTTTTAGATGCTACGAGTAAATTTGTTTCACTGATATAGAAATCTTCTGCTATTATTTTACACACATATACACACGCACATACACACACACACACACACACCCATATATATATATATATATATATATATATATATATATATATATATATATATATATATATATATATATATATATATATATATTTTGCTTGTGTGTATATCAAATGTAATATATTTTGATAGCTTTTTCAACTTATTTTGGAATTCAGTTATTCATTTCTTCCATGTTACCCGGGATATCTCTCTCAGTCACCTCTTACGACGCGCAGTGCCTAGAAAGGCAGAATTAGATCTCTCCCATTCAATATGGATATCTCTTTTAGGCGCCTCTTACTACACAAAATGAATATGTACTCAAACATTGTCTCTTTCCCCCCAATTCCCTCTTCCCCACTACCAGCAACATCCCTTTTAGTCGCTTCTTACGACACATAGCGTATATGAATGCAGAATTCCTTGCTAGAATTCTTGTATCTTTTTTACACAACACTTACCCAATTTACAACGTACTAATGTAAACTCGTTTGCGTAAAAGATGACGACGTTTTGCGTAAATGTTCATGTTGCGTTAAAATTCCCATTTGGGCGTAATGTGGCAATAACAGCGCAAGAACCTCCTTCTACATAACTTACTTCTAAATGGCCCAGGTTGACATTATCTTAAATAAGACCATGCTAGAGGTAATACCTGGATATGTTAAACTAAAGGTGGATATTAGATATCATGTTAAGTGTATATGTATATATATATATATATATATATATATATATATATATATATATATATATATATATATATATATGTGTGTGTGTGTGTGTGTGTGTGATTACCTAATTGTGATTACCTAATTGTGTTTACGGGAAAGAGCCCAAAGCTCGTATCTTCCCGTCTCCTGATCGGTTCCATTTTTAGACTTAGTGATACTTATCATACCTGTCCTTAAAACTATGGATTGAGGTAGCATTAACTACCTCCTCGCTTAGCGAATTCCAATTATCAACTACTCTTACACTGAAAAAGTATTTCCTTACATCCTGCAAACAAGTTTTCTTCCGAAGCTTCAAACTATGACCTCTAGTTCTAGAGCCAGCCATATCGAAATATCGATACCTATCCACTCTATCATAACCATGAAGGAATTTAAAGACTGTCACCATATCCCCCCTTACTCTTCTAGCTTCGAGTGATGGCAAGTCTAATTCCCTCAGCCTCTCATCATAACCGAGATTGCGTATTTCTGGCACCAGTTTCGTGGCATGTCTTTGAACTTTTTCAAGCTTAGCTATGTGCTTTTTCAAGTGCGGATTCCAAAAGGGGGCTGCATATTCGAGTTTTGGCCTCATATAGGTTACATAAATATTTCTGAACATTTCCTTGTCCATGTGCCTGAAGGCTACCCTTACATTTGATAAGAATGCATATGCTGCCCTTACTACGCCATTTATATGTATTTCTGGAGACAAATCTGCCAGTATGTTTACTCCTAGATCTCTCTCATTTTCTGTCTCTTGAAGTTGTACTCCAGCCACCGAGTAGTCAAGCTTGGGCCTTCTTGCACTTGTACCCATTCTCATTACCTTACATTTTGAGGTATTGAATTTCATTAGCCACTTTTCTGACCACTCATGCAGATTATTTAGATCCTCCTGAAGTTCTCTACCATTGTTCTCGTTCTTTACTTTCTTCACAATCTTTGCATCATCTGTGTGTGTGTGTGTGTGTGTGTGTGTGATTACCTAATTGTGATTACCTAATTGTGTTTACGGGAAAGAGCCCAAAGCTCGTATCTTCCCGTCTCCTGATCGGTTCCATTTTTAGACTTAGTGATACTTATCATACCTGTCCTTAAAACTATGGATTGAGGTAGCATTAACTACCTCCTCGCTTAGCGAATTCCAATTATCAACTACTCTTACACTGAAAAAGTATTTCCTTACATCCTGCAAACAAGTTTTCTTCCGAAGCTTCAAACTATGACCTCTAGTTCTAGAGCCAGCCATATCGAAATATCGATCCCTATCCACTCTATCATAACCATGAAGGAATTTAAAGACTGTCACCATATCCCCCCTTACTCCTCTAGCTTCGAGTGATGGCAAGTCTAATTCCCTCAGCCTCTCATCATAACCGAGATTGCGTATTTCTGGCACCAGTTTTGTGGCATGTCTTTGAACTTTTTCAAGCTTAGCTATGTGCTTTTTCAAGTGCGGATTCCAAAAGGGGGCTGCATATTCGAGTTTTGGCCTCACATAGGTTACATAAATATTTCTGAACATTTCCTTGTCCATGTGCCTGAAGGCTACCCTTACATTTGATAAGAATGCATATGCTGCCCTTACTATGCCATTTATATGTATTTCTGGAGACAAATCTGCCAATATGTTTACTCCTAGATCTCTCTCATTTTCTGTCTCCTGAAGTTGTACTCCAGCCACCGAGTAGTCAAGCTTGGGCCTTCTTGCACTTGTACCCATTCTCATTACCTTACATTTTGAAGTATTGAATTTCATTAGCCACTTTTCTGACCACTCATGCAGATTATTTAGATCCTCCTGAAGTTCTCTACCATTGTTCTCGTTTTTTACTTTCTTCACAATCTTTGCATCATCTGCAAACATATTCATGAATGAATTTACAGACTCTGGTAGGTCATTTACATATACAAGGAACAAAAGTGGCCCTAAAACTGAACCCTGTGGAACTCCACTACTAACTCTTCTCCATTCAGACACTGAGTGTCTTACTCTAACCCTCTGTTCCCTTCCTTCTAAGTAAGTTTTTATCCATTCCAAGACATTTCCACCTATTCTAGCCATTGATTGCAGCTTCCTAATAAGTCTCCCATGTGGAACAGTGTCAAACGCTTTCTGGAAGTCTAGGAATATGCAATCTGCCCAGCCCTCTCTTTCCTGTAAGATTTGGCTTACCTCATCATAAAATTCTAATAAGTTTGTTACTGTTGATCTTCCTTCTCTGAAGCCATGTTGCCTCACTGACAAAAAGTTGAAGGATTCCAAGTGAAGAGAGATATGTTTCCTTAGTAGTTTCTCCATAACTTTGCAAACTATGCTGGTCAAGGAAACTGGTCTATAGTTCAGAGCCGTATCCCTCCTTCCCTTTTTGAAGATAGGTATCACATTTGCTTGTTTCCAGCATCTTGGAATCTCCCCCGACTCCAATGACTCCTTAAATATGATACTTAGTGCCACTGATATTGTGTTTGCGCATTTTTTAAGCACATGAGGGGATATGTCATCAGGACCTGTAGCTTTATGAACATCTAAATCCATCAGCGCTTTGCATACCTCTGTGGCTGTAAGGTTGATGTTCTCTAATACCGGCCCTTGAGCTTCTATCACTGCAATCTGTGTGTGATTACCTAATTGTGATTACCTAATTGTGTTTACGGGAAAGAGCCCAAAGCTCGTATCTTCCCGTCTCCTGATCGGTTCTATTTTTAGACTTAGTGATACTTATCATACCTGTCCTTAAAACTATGGATTGAGGTAGCATTAACTACCTCCTCGCTTAGCGAATTCCAATTATCAACTACTCTTACACTGAAAAAGTATTTCCTTACATCCTGCAAACAAGTTTTCTTCCGAAGCTTCAAACTATGACCTCTAGTTCTAGAGCCAGCCATATCGAAATATCGATCCCTATCCACTCTATCATAACCATGAAGGAATTTAAAGACTGTCACCATATCCCCCCTTACTCTTCTAGCTTCGAGTGATGGCAAGTCTAATTCCCTCAGCCTCTCATCATAACCGAGATTGCGTATTTCTGGCACCAGTTTCGTGGCATGTCTTTGAACTTTTTCAAGCTTAGCTATGTGCTTTTTCAAGTGCGGATTCCAGAAGGGGGCTGCATATTCGAGTTTTGGCCTCACATAGGTTACATAAATATTTCTGAACATTTCCTTGTCCATGTGCCTGAAGGCTACCCTTACATTTGATAAGAATGCATATGCTGCCCTTACTACGCCATTTATATGTATTTCTGGAGACAAATCTGCCAATATGTTTACTCCTAGATCTCTCTCATTTTCTGTCTCCTGAAGTTGTACTCCAGCCACCGAGTAGTCAAGCTTGGGCCTTCTTGCACTTGTACCCATTCTCATTACCTTACATTTTGAGGTATTGAATTTCATTAGCCACTTTTCTGACCACTCATGCAGATTATTTAGATCCTCCTGAAGTTCTCTACCATTGTTCTCGTTTTTTACTTTCTTCACAATCTTTGCATCATCTGCAAACATATTCATGAATGAATTTACAGACTCTGGTAGGTCATTTACATATACAAGGAACAAAAGTGGCCCTAAAACTGAACCCTGTGGAACTCCACTACTAACTCTTCTCCAATCAGACACTGAGTGTCTTACTCTAACCCTCTGTTCCCTTCCTTCTAAGTAAGTTTTTATCCATTCCAAGACATTTCCACCTATTCTAGCCATTGATTGCAGCTTCCTAATAAGTCTCCCATGTGGAACAGTGTCAAACGCTTTCTGGAAGTCTAGGAATATGCAATCTGCCCAGCCCTCTCTTTCCTGTAAGATTTGGCTTACCTCATCATAAAATTCTAATAAGTTTGTTACTGTTGATCTTCCTTCTCTGAAGCCATGTTGCCTCACTGACAAAAAGTTGAAGGATTCCAAGTGAAGAGAGATATGTTTCCTTAGTAGTTTCTCCATAACTTTGCAAACTATGCTGGTCAAGGAAACTGGTCTATAGTTCAGAGCCGTATCCCTCCTTCCCTTTTTGAAGATAGGTATCACATTTGCTTGTTTCCAGCATCTTGGAATCTCCCCCGACTCCAATGACTCCTTAAATATGATACTTAGTGCCACTGATATTGTGTTTGCGCATTTTTTAAGCACATGAGGGGATATGTCATCAGGACCTGTAGCTTTATGAACATCTAAATCCATCAGCGCCTTGCATACCTCTGTGGCTGTAAGGTTGATGTTCTCTAATACCGGCCCTTGGGCTTCTATCACTGCAATCTGAGGGGGTGGGGTATTTTCTACTGTAAATACTGACTGAAACTCCTTGTTCAATTCTTTGCAGATCTCTTCGTCCGTCTCAGTGATGCTTCCATCCGCTCTCTTTAGCCTTAAAACCTGTTCTTTTACCTTCAGTTTTCCTCTGATAAAGCTGTGGAAAAGCTTGGGATTTTCTTTCGCCTTCCTGGTGATGTCCCTCTCATAATCTTTCTCTGCCTCTCTCCTTTTGCTTAGGTAGTCATTTCTTGCTCTTTTGTAGGTTTGCCAGGCATTTATGTTTTTTCTCCTCCTATACCTTTTCCAGCATTTGTCTCTCCACTCCTTAGCTCTTTTACACCCATTATCGAACCATTTCTCTCTGGCATGAATTACACCTACTTTGGTGACAGGTATGCAGCATTCTACAATCTTCCCATATTTCTCACAAAAGATGTCATACATTTCTTGTACAGATTTATTGTAAAATAAGGTTCTCCAGTCAATAACTGCAAAAAGCTCATTCATTTTGATGTAATCTCCTTTCTGATAGTTCCTCCTCATGTCCTCAGTGCCTCTACTCTCAGGAAGAATGTCTTCAATGATATACTCCATCAACAACACACAGTGGTCACTCTTTCCAATTGGTGGTTCATACTCAATATTTTCAATATCCAACACATTATCTGTGAACACCAGATCAAGTAGTGATGGCTCATCCCCACCCCTGGCTCTTGTTGGTTCCATTACATGTTGGTGTAGGAAATTCCCTTGTACGCAATCTAGGAATCTTGCCCCAAAGGAGTCCTCACCACTGTGTGGGTCAAGATTTATCCAATCTATCTCTTTATGATTAAAGTCTCCCATAATCAAAATCCTACATTTTTTCTCCCGCGCCATGTTAACAACTGAGTTTATGACTTCAATCGTACCTATATGACTTTCCTCATAAATTTCAAGCCTATTTTGGTTCCTTGGTGGGGTGTAATACAACAGTTATTATAATGCTCTCTGACCCAGTATTTATGCGAGCAACAAGAAATTCCCTGAACTCACTTTCTATAGCCAAGTTTATCTCTTCAACTTGAATCCTCTCACTTATGAGCAGTGCTATCCCTCCACCAGTCCTCTCAGATCTTTCGACCCTTAGTATTCTGAAGCCCTTAGGAAAAACTGTGACACTGTTTATGTCCTCACTCAACTTAGTCTCTGTAATTGCTACTATATCTGCCTTACTGTTGTGAATCCTATCTTTTAATTCTACTGCCTTACCAGCTACTCCATCTGCATTTGTGTATAACAATCTTAATGAGGCCCCATCCCCTGATCTTCTGTCATTATCTTCTTTATCTCCCCTTTGTCTGGAAGTATTCCGTAACGAAAATTTTTCTTCTCTTCTTCATTTCTTTCATCATTTAACCTTCTTGCCTCTTGCAACAAGTTTTTGATCTTTCCCATCTCTTCCTGTGTTCTGTATCGTCTAATGAACACTTCTTTGCATTCTTGAAGGTCTTTTAGACTTTTTTTTCTCAACAATATTTCCCTACATGTCTCCCCTCTCTCAAAGGTTACTTTTGTTGGTCTCGGCTTTCCTTCCCTCGAATATTTACCTAGTTGGTGTATGTTTACAATATCCTCAGGACCACATACTACTCCAAGCTTTCTTATCAGGTCTACAACGTTAGCTTTATTTTCTTCAAGTCTCCCCTGCCATGTTGGCTCCTGGGATTCACTTATGCCTGAGATTACCACTGTCTTCTCCTTATCAAGTGCCTGTCTGATGAGTGGGT
>JAXCGZ010010765.1:5000-19688 GCA_037179515.1 Halocaridina rubra | reverse complement strand
ATATATATATATATATATATATATATATATATATATATATATATATATATATATATATATATATATATATATATATATATATATATATATATATATATATATATATATATATATATATATATATATATATATATATATATATATATATATATATATATATATATATATCCTGTGCCCTGTGGGGCGGGCACAATATCAAAGAATAGCCTCACCGTATTCCCAGCGTGTCGTAAAAGGCGACTAAAAGTGGACGGGGCGGGGGACTAGGAATCCCCCCCCTTGCACCAACCTCCTGTGAGACGTCAAAGAAGAGGGGGAGTAGAGGGGAGAATAACTTCTCCCCAAACTGTGTTCCTTTTTTGATGTCGGCTACCCCCCAATTAAAGGGGGAAACAGCCAAGGTATATGTATGTATGATCACTACCACTACTACTACTACTACTACTACTACTACAATTATTATTATTATTATTATTATTATTATTATTATTATTATTATTATTATTATTATTATTAAAATCATTATTATTATTATTATTATTATTATTATTATTATTATTATTATTATTAAACACTATACACCATTTATAAATAGATAACAAAGCACATGAGGTAACTATACCACTACATACAAGCAAACCTACTAGATAGTAGATAGATAGATAGAATTAAAATCACTCTTACTGGTGGCATTAGTCCCAAAATGTGGCAGAGGTTGTTCAACGGGTTTCACATCTGCTATTCCTCCTTGCCGCAGTCTGTTGCGAAGAAAACCGAGACCACGTCTCTCCCTTGCACCATCTTCAAACGCATCTACGAAAGAATGGAATATAACACACCACAAAATTATAATTGTGATAAAACACTCCCGTCTCTTCATGTTTGGAAAAGAGAGAAATTTGGAAACTTAATTTTTTTCCCGCGCGCGCGAAAAACTTTCCCGTTAAGGAGTTAAATTTTGGCCCGGTTTTATTAATTTGTCTAATTTTCCTGATTTTATTAAAGTTTCACTTTACTTCTTTCAATTCCAGAGTGCCATTCAGAGGTTACACAAAGTACATCCTCCCCCTTGTAGTAAATGCATGACACTGTCTTGGTATTTACAATACCTCGCGTGAACACTGGTTAATAATCTTTGTCCTTATCCTGACATTTGGCTGAAGCTTTGGTTCTGTAAAAAAAAATTATTTTCTTGTACGCTCTTAAGTATTATTTAAATGTGCTACATGATTACAGTATTAATATTCAATGATAATTATATATCCCAAGAGAATACTGTTGGTGAAAAAATAACTTGCTTGTTTTTTTTTTCCTTTCTGTTGAGTTATGGTTTCAGAGAGTTTACTGTACAGAACACTTGTTTTACATATGTACAAATGTACACAAAGAATAAAAATTTTTTCACAGCAGCTGTTCTCGGATCCCAATTATATATAATATGATCCACTAAATATTAGATCTCCTTCATTATCATTACATAATTTTTTCAACACACACACACACACACACACACAGTAGATTGCTGCATACCTGTCACCAAAGTAGGTGTAATTTATGCCAGAGAGAAATGGTTCGATAATGAGTGTAAAAGAGCTAAGGAGTGGAGAGACAAATGCTGGAAAAGGTATAGGAGGAGAAAAAACATAAATGCTTGGCAAACCTACAAAAGAGCAAGAAATGACTACCTAAGTAAAAGAAGAGAGGCAGAGAGAGACTATGAGAGGGACATCACCAGGAAGGCTAAAGAAAATCCCAAGCTTTTCCACAGTTTTATCGGAGGAAAACTGAAGGTAAAAGAACAGGTCTTAAGGCTAAAGAGAGCGGATGGAAGCATCACTGAGACGGATGAAGAGATCTGCAAAGAATTGAACAAGGAGTTTCAGTCAGTATTTACAGTAGAAAATACCCCACCCCCTCAGATTGCAGAGATAGAAGCTCTAGGGCCAGTATTAGAGAACATCATCCTTACAACCACAGAGGTATGCAAAGCGCTGATGGAGTTAGATATTCATAAAGCTACAGGTCCTGATGACATATCCCCTCATGTGCTTAAAAAACGCGCAAACTCAATATCAGTGGCACTAAGTATCATATTTAAAAGTCACTGGAGTCAGTGGAGATTCCAAGATGCTAGAAACAAGCAAATGTGATACCTATCTTCAAAAAGGGAAGGAGGGATACGGCTCTGAACTATAGACCGGTTTCCTTGAACAGCATAGTTTGCAAAGTTATGGAGAAACTACTAAGGAAACACATTTCTCTTCACTTGGAATCCTTCAGCTTTTTGTCAGTGAGGCAACATGGCTTCAGAGAAGGTAGATCAACAGTAACAAACTTATTAGAATTTCATGATGAGGTAAGCCGAATCTTACAGGAAAGAGAGGGCTCGGCAGATTGCATATTCCTAGACTTCCAGAAAGCGTTTGACACTGTTCCACATGGGAGACTTATTAGGAAGCTGCAAGCAATGGCTAAAATAGGTGGAAATGTCTTGGAATGGATAAAAACTTACTTAGAAGGAAGGGAATAGAGTGTTAGAGTAAGACACTCAGTGTCTGAATGGAGAAGAGTTAGTAGTGGAGTTCCACAGGGTTCAGTTTTAGGGCCACTTTTGTTCCTTGTATATGTAAATGACCTACCAGAGTCTGTAAATTCATTCATGGATATGTTTGCAGATGATGCAATGATTGTGAAGAAAGTAGGAAACGAGAACATTGGTAGAGAACTTCAGGAAGATCTAAACAGCCTGCATGAGTGGTCAGAAAAGTGGCTAATGAAATTCAATGCGTCAAGATGTAAGGTAATGAGAATGGGTACAAGTGCAAGAAGGCCCAAGCTTGACTACTCGGTGGCTGGAGTACAACTTGAAGAGACAGAAAATGAGAGAGATCTAGGAGTAAACATACTGGCAGATTTGTCTCCAGAAATAAATATAAATGGCATAGTAAGGGCAGCATATGCATTCTTATCAAATGTAAGGGTAGCCTTCAGGCACATGGACAAGGAAATGTTCAGAAATATTTATGTTACCTATCTGAGGCCGAAACTCGAATATGAAGCCCCCCTTTGGAATCCGCACTTGAAAAAGCACATAGCTAAGCTTGAAAAAGTTCAAAGATATGCCACGAAACTGGTGCCAGAAATACGCAATCTTAGTTATGATGAGAGGCTGAGGGAATTAGACTTACCATCACTCGAAGCTAGAAGATTGAGGGGGGATATGGTGACAGTCTTTAAATTCCTTCATGGTTATGATGGAGTGGATAGGGATCGATATGTTGATATGGCTGGCTCTAGAACTATTAGGTCATAGTTTGAAGCTTGGTAAGAAAACTTCTTTGCAGGATGTAAGGAAATACTTTTTCAGTGTAAGAGTAGTTGATAATTGGAATTGGCTAAGCGAGGAGGTAGTTAATGCTATCTCAATCTATAGTTTTAAGGACAGGTATGATATGTATCACTAAGTATAAAATGGAACCGATGAGGAGACGGGAAGATACGAGCTTAGGGCTCTTTCCCGTAAGCACAATTAGGTAACCACAATTAGGTAATCACACACATATGCTTTCTTAGCAAATGAAAGGGTAGCCTTCAGGCACATGGACAAGGAAATGTTCAGAAATATTTATGTAACCTATGTGAGGCCAAAACTTGAATATGTAGCCCCCTTTTGGAATCCGAACTTGAAAAAGCACGTAGTTAAGTTGGAAAAAGTTCAAAGACATGCACGGAACTGGTGCCAGAAATACACAACTTCAGTTATGATGAAAGGCTGAGGGAATTAGACTTAGCATCACTAGAAGCTACAAAAATTGAGGAGGGACATGGTGACAGTTTTTAAATTCCTTCATGGTTATGACAGAGTGGCTAGGGATCGATACTTTGATATGGCTGGCACTAAAACAAGAGTGCATAGTTTGAAGCTTCATAAGAAAACTTCTTTGCAGGATGAAATGAAGTACTTTTTAAGTGTAAGAGTAGTTGATAATTGGAATTCGCTAAGCGAGGAGGTAGTTAATGCTAACTCAATCTATAGTTTTAAGGACAAGTGTGATAAGTATTGCTAAGTACAATATGGAGACGATCAGAAGATGGGAAGTAACGAGATTGAGGCTCTTTCCCGTAAGCACAATTAGGTAGTGGCAATTAGGTAATATCACACACACACACACACACACACACAGTGTGTGAGAAATATGGGAAGATAGTAGATTGCTGCATACCTGTCACCAAAGTAGGTGTAATTCATGCCAGAGAGAAATGGTTCGATAATGGGTGTAAAGGAGCTAAGGAGTGGAGAGACAAATGCTGGAAAAGGTATAGGAGGAGAAAAAACATAAATGCCTGGCAAACCTACAAAAGAGCAAGAAATGACTACCTAAGTAAAAGGAGAGAGGCAGAGAGAGACTATGAGAGGGACATCACCAGGAAGGCTAAAGAAAATCCCAAGCTTTTCCACAGCTTTATCAGAGGAAAACTGAAGATAAAAGAACAGGTTTTAAGGCTAAAGAGAGCGGATGGAAGCATCACTGAGACGGATGAAGAGATCTGCAAAGAATTGAACAAGGAGTTTCAGTCAGTATTTACAGTAGAAAATACCCCACCCCCTCAGATTGCAGTGATAGAAGCTCAAGGGTCAGTATTAGAGAACATCAACCTTACAACCACAGAGGTATGCAAAGCGCTGATGGATTTAGATGTTCATAAAGCTACAGGTCCTGATGACATATCCCCTCATGTGCTTAAAAAATGCGCAAACACAATATCAGTGGCACTAAGTATCATATTTAAGGAGTCACTGGAGTCGGGGGAGATTCCAAGATGCTGGAAACAAGCAAATGTGATACCTATCTTCAAAAAGGGAAGGAGGGATACGGCTCTAAACTATAGACCAGTTTCCTTGACCAGCATAGTTTGCAAAGTTATGGAGAAACTACTAAGGAAACATATCTCTCTTCACTTGGAATCCTTCAACTTTTTGTCAGTGAGGCAACATGGCTTCAGAGAAGGTAGATCAACAGTAACAAACTTATTTGAATTTTATGATGAGGTAAGCCAAATCTTACAGGAAAGAGAGGGCTCGGCAGATTGCATATTCCTAGACTTCCAGAAAGCGTTTGACACTGTTCCACATGGGAGACTTATTAGGAAGCTGCAATCAATGGCTAAAATAGGTGGAAATGTCTTGGAATGGATAAAAACTTACTTAGAAGGAAGGGAACAGAGGGTTAGAGTAAGACACTCAGTGTCTGAATGGAGAAGAGTTAGTAGTGGAGTTCCACAGGGTTCAGTTTTAGGGCCACTTTTGTTCCTTGTATATGTAAATGACCTACCAGAGTCTGTAAATTCATTCATGAATATGTTTGCAGATGATGCAAAGATTTTGAAGAAAGTAAAAAACGAGAACAATGGTAGAGAACTTCAGGAGGATCTAAATAATCTGTATGAGTGGTCAGAAAAGTGGCTAATGAAATTCAATACTTCAAAATGTAAGGTAATGAGAATGGGTAGAAGTGCAAGAAGGCCCAAGCTTGACTACTCGGTGGCTGGAGTACAACTTGAAGAGACAGAAAATGAGAGAGATCTAGGAGTAAACATACTGGCAGATTTGTCTCCAGAAATACATATAAATGGCATAGTAAGGGCAGCATATGCATTCTTATCAAATGTAAGGGTAGCCTTCAGGCACATGGACAAGGAAATGTTCAGAAATATTTATGTAACCTATGTGAGGCCAAAACTCGAATATGCAGCCCCCTTTTGGAATCCGCACTTGAAAAAGCACATAGCTAAGCTTGAAAAAGTTCAAAGACATGCCACGAAACTGGTGCCAGAAATACGCAATCTCAGTTATGATGAGAGGCTGAGGGAATTAGACTTACCATCACTCGAAGCTAGAAGAGTGAGGGGGGATATGGTGACAGTCTTTAAATTCCTTCATGGTTATGATAGAGTGGATAGGGATCGATATTTTGATATGGCAGGCTCTAGAACTAGAGGTCATAGTTTGAAGCTTGGTAAGAAAACTTCTTTGCAGGATGTAAGGAAATACTTTTTCAGTGTAAGAGTAGTTGATAATTGGAATTGGCTAAGCGAGGAGGTAGTTAATGCTATCTCAATCCATAATTTTAAGGACAGGTATGATAAGTATCACTAAATATAAAATGGAACCGATGAGGAGACGGGAAGATACGAGCTTTGGGCTCTTTCCTGTAAACACAATTAGGTAATCACAATTTGGTAATCACACACACATATATATATATATATATATATATATATATATATATATATATATATATATATATATATATATATATATATATATATATATATATATATTATATATATATAGAGAGAGAGAGAGAGAGAGAGAGAGAGATTATTTATTTATTTTATTAATTTATTGCGCCAAGGCGTCAGACATTACATGAGAGAGAGAGAGAGAGAGAGAGAGAGAGAGAGAGAGAGAGAGAGAGAGAGAGAGAGAGAGAGAGAGAGAGAGAGAGAGAGAGAGAGAGAGAGAGGAATAAGGGAGAAGCTTGCCGAATCTGTCAACATACAGCAATCAAGTCAATGAATAGATCTGTACAACTTTTACAGACCACGGGATGGTAACTTAGACCTGACTACCCTCTTCAGGCTAGCCAGTCATCGTGACTTGGTAATAGGAGGCGACTTCAACGCGCACCATCCAAGATTCAGGTATGAGCTCCCCTGTGCTGCAGGCAGACACATCATGAGCCTGCTGGATGACCAAGAAGATGTCTCCCTGCTCAACGATCATGAGCCAACACATGACAGAGGTGGAATACTGGACCTCACCTTTGTCTCCAATTCCCTAAAGCAGGATGCCACATGGAGAGTTCATCCCCTTGGTCACAAGCGACCACTATGGGATCCATCTCACACTGCCAATTCCTGAAATCTTCCAAATCCCTGCTCCTCCCCCTCGATGAAATTACAAGAAGGCCGACTGGGGCCGATTCCAGGAGCACCTCAGCAATTGGTTTTCAGCCTACGTACCATCTGAAGACATCGACCAAGCAGAGGCCGAGCTAGTCAATGCCCTGCAAGCTGCAGCAAACTCCTCCATCCCCCTCTGCAAACCACAAAACACCACTCATCGGGACGGATGGTACTTCTGTGACAGAGTTAAAGAACTCAATCACCCGCTCAACGTCATTCGGAAAATGTACAGGAAACGTCGCACTGAAGACTCCTACCGCACTCTCCAAGCAGTCAAAGAACATGTCCATGAAGAGACTCGCAACATCAAGAGGAAAAAATGGCTAGAGTGGTGTTCCACCCTAGATGCTCACACCTCTGTGGGCCAGATGTGGAGAAGCATTAACTCCTTTGCTAAAGGAAAACCTCCCAAAATCACCCCCCACAGGGATCCTAGCAGGGCAGCAGAAGAACTCGCCATCAAATTCGCGGATAGAGCAAGCTCCAACCAGCTCCCCATCACCACCAGAACAACTCTTCAGGACCTCACCACTGCAAGATGGGAAGAAATAGAAGAAGCCATCAACACTGAAGACGAAACAGATGCTCCATTCTCTCTGACTGAGCTACTGAGAGTAAGCAAAAGCTCTAAGAACACAGCCTCAGGTGCCGATAGAATCACATACACAATGATTCAAAATATGGGGCCCCAAGGGAAGCTTGCTCTACTCTCTCTGATCAATTCGACATACACACGAAGAATCAGACCAGCCTCATGGAACAGAGCAGACATTCAGCCTATCCTAAAACCACAGGACCCTGACAACCCTCGCCCCATCTCCTTCCTAAGCTGCCTGAGCAAGACGGCAGAAAAGATGGTACTTAACAGAGTCCGCTGGAAATGCCCACCCTTCCCAGAAAACATGTTTGCCTACCAGCCTGGCTTAGGCACCTCAGAATGCATAGCCTCCATGCTATCATTTATCAACAACTGCCGTGGTTACATCGTTTTTCTAGACCTAGAGGAGGCCTTTGAACTAGCCACTGTGCCGGCAATACTCTCAGCTCTCGTATCAAAGCAGATCAAAGGTAACCTTCTCTCATGGATCAAGCAGAGTCTACAAAACCGTAGTGCACGAGTCAAAGCAGATGGGCACTACTCCACCTACAAAAACCACGAAAATGGGACCCCCTAAGGTGAAATCCTTAGCCCCTTCCTCTTTAATTGTCTCATGGAAAAACTCATGGACATCGCACTACCACATGGAGCCAAACTCTTCAACTATGCGGATGACTTTGCCCTTGTCACAATAGGAGACAGAAGCTCTAACAAGACACAGTGCTGCCTCACCAAGATTCACCAAGCCTCCATCTCCCTTGGAGTTAAAATCAATGCCCGCAAAACCAAGGCTCTTCCCATCCACCAGTGGAGACCAGACACTAATCTGGTCATAGGTAATGAGCCCGTGGACTGGGTTACCAAACACCAATACTTGGGTGTAATCATCGACCACAGACTAATCTTTGGACCAGAAATTCAACACTTACGTGACAGGTACAGCCAGCGACAAGCGGTCCTTCGTCGGATGTCGGGCCTCTACGATGGTGCATCATTTAATGTCCTCAGAACCTTCTATGTACAAGCCATATGCAGCCTCATAGACTATGCTTGTCCCACACTCTGGCTACTAAAAGACCAACAGTGGGACAAGATAGAAGTAATTAAAAACAACGCCATACGTACCATGCTAGGAGCCCCCATGTGGACCAAGAGAGAAAACATCCAGATGGAATCGGGACTCATTCCACTCAAACTCAGAGCTCAGAAAAGACTGACCCTCTTTGTGGCCAAAACCACCACTGCCCAACATAAATGCCTAGCTGGCAAAAATCTCCATCTAGCCTTCAATCGCCACCCCAACCACCATCCTAGACCCTGGGCAGCCAAGGTCTGCGCTAGCCTGCAAGCACAGCCAGTCAGGGATAGCATCCTAGCCAAGATTCAAGACACACCGCTTCCTGAATACAGATGCCCACCCCCATGGAATGACCAACCACTCGACATAAAGATTGAGCTCTCTGACAACCCCAAAAGCTTGGTAAACCCGCTTGTCCTTAAAAACATATACAAGGACAAAATTCAGAGCTGGAGCAGGCCACACTCTCAAGTCTACTACACTGACGGTTCAGTAAATCAAGAAACTGGAGCCTCAGCTGCCGCCTTCACCACTGGAAACCACGTCCTATCCTGGAGACTATCAAACCCCTGCTCATCGCTCCAGACTGAGCTTGTTGCTATAGCCAACGCCCTCGACTTCTTCATCCAGCAAGGAGCTGACCATGCCCTAATTCTCTCTGACTCTAAAGGCGCCTTACAGGCCATCAAGAAGCCACTCCTCAGAGACAATGTACGCATCATCACCACCATTCTCAGCCACTACCACAGGACAACCAGCCTTGGAAAAGCCATCACTCTTGCATGGATTCCCAGCCACGTCGGCATCAAGGGAAATGAGGAAGCCAATCAAGCCACCAAACAAGCCACTCTCAGAGCAGAAATCCAGATATCTCTCTCTCCTGGGATGCAACAGATAAAAAATAAAGCCACCAAGTCACTCCTTAACACCTTAATAACTAAACACAACCTGTGCACAGATATTGGCTCCCCCTCCACCTGGTGGTACAAAGCCACCACTGATCTTCAGCGTATCACCCTGCCAAAGAGCCTTTGACGAAACACTGAGGTCAATGTGTACCGTCTGAGACTCGGGTATAAGTGCACCTGGCAAATAGCGGAGGATATCATCAGGGAATGCACCTTTTGCCAGGTAGCCTCACCACATCCACTGCTATATTACATCCTGGAATGTGATTCTTTTTCAGAAATTCGACGGAAAACTGGTGCCCCCGCAACATCTAGCGAAGACCCAAATGCCCTTCATGTTGCTAGCTCCATCATCAGAGTAGCAACAAATTACTACATGAACTTTCTACTAAATATTATCAGACAATACCCTCCACCAAGATAACCATGCAATAACTCTCTCTCACCCCCAAAACAGGAATTCATTTAAATCGTTTGATGCAAACTAATAATTCACAACTGAATTCTTATGCTCTCCGTTATCTTTACAGTTTTGCACAACCTCACCTGCGGGCCAATTAGGAAAGTCCGATCACCAACAATAACAAGATTTCACCCCACCTCCTCACCAATAGGAAAGCCCATTCGCCCACAAGAGCGAATACCATGTACACTCCAAAAAATCTCACCCCACCTGCGGGCCACAAGGGAAGGTCCGCTCACCCTCAAGGGTGAACATCCAAGAAAAAATTTGGAACATTGGGAGAGAAAAATCCCAGTTTCAAAAGGTACTAAAATCTTGTCTAATATGGAAAAAAGTCTGACACTTTTTTTTTTCTTTTATGAGTGTGACACCTGCACTAGCTGAGAAAATTGCCTTAACTGGGTCCGGGCACCAAGGAAAAATAACAGAGATGGGGAGTGATTTTATTTGTCATATGTGAAGGGATAATAAGAGATGTGTAAGCGAATACGCCAATGTATGTGATACGAAAGAGAGTGGATGAACTCTTGTTTAATGAAAAGGAGGCAACACTTGTATTTTATGAAGGGGTCGATACACTTTTCTTCTGCAAAGCAGCTGTTCTGCGTAAGTGGAAGAAGCTGTGGGATGAAAGGAACGTAGATTTAAAGAGGAGAACGAGAAAAGAGAGAGGGAAAAAACCTGAGGGCCTGATCAATACATTGAAGGATTCATGGCCTAAGGTTTTTCTATCCAGAATCCAAAAATAACTAGAGCCCTGTTCAGAATATTCGAGGCTTCTTGAACTAGGGTCTCTCTGTCAGAAGTAAAAAATAAAGCCCTGTTTATAGATTTCAAAGATGAATGGTCTAGGGCTTTTCTGTAAAAAGAAAGAAAAAAAATATCCCTGTTCATAGTATTTAAGGTTTATTGGACGAGAGATTTCCTGTTAGGACTAAAAAAAAAAAAAAATCGAACCCAGCTCATAGTATTCAAGACTGAATCCAATGGAAAGAGAAAAGACTCAAAAGATAAATGCAGAGAGCTCAATATAAAAAAACTTCTGTCCTGGCGAAAATAGACAGAGTTTTACGAAGATGAATTTGAAAAAAAATATATTACAAAGGAACTGGTCAGACTGAAGATTTAGATGTACAGAGCATTCCGAGTGGCAATGACAAGGAGAAGGAAGAAGGGAAAAGTGTCGGCCAAGCTCCAATGGCATTCCAAGTGACCCGATTATGTAACAAGCTGGTGCATGACTGTTCTGCCTAGCTCCAGTTGAGAGACAGGTGCAAATAAATGACCAACAGTGCCTCTTGACATATTTTGCCAGGTAGGCACTCGTCACATTTCCAAGAGAAATTATGGCAGCAAACCACGACAACCCAGAATAGATGTCTAGCCTAGGTGAGTTATTTTCTTCCACATCGCCAATTTCCAATATCCAAAGGTTGCTTCAAAACTTTGCAGGTTTATTTTTGTGAATGTGGGTTGGTGTTAGACCTCTGGTGTGCCTAGCATTGATTTATTAGTCTATTTAACCATTATTGTGCATGAAACAACTGGTAGATCTAGGGCGGCTATAACTAACTCGTTAAATTTCAGCCTCTTGAATGGTTAGACATCCTATAGGAGAATAATCTCTGCAATATTGGGAATGGGGGAAGTGCTAATGGCCTTATTTTCTTTGTAAGAAATATTGGATTCAAATGGCAGAATATTAAACTAGCCTCTGTGACAGCAGTGCCATTCCCAAGCCTAGTTATATGGTGAGCGCTGACATCTGCAATAGCATCCTGCACCCTAAAACTCATGTGACTAATATATATATATATATATATATATATATATATATATATATATATATATATATATATATATATATATATATATATATATATATATATATATATATATATATATATATATATATATATATATATATATATATATATATATATATATATATATATATATATATATATAGATAGATAGATAGATAGATAGATAGATAGATAGATAGATAGATAGATAGATAGATAGATAGATAGATAGATATAGATAGATAGATAGATAGAGAGAGAGAGAGAGAGAGAGAGAGAGTATTGACCCCTACCAATAAGGGGTTAGATAACTATTACAATGAACACGAAGACCATAATTAAGCTGGAAAAAACAAGCTTTAACGATAATGAGTAACAGGTGTATGTTTCGGTTTTACGTAGATTAATTATTTTCCCATTACTCTTTGTTTTCCACCAATAATCTTTATCTAACCCCTGTATTTCCCATGAGTGTTGAATGGCAATAACTAACAATCCTCTCTCCTATCACGCAGCTTAAGCACTTTGCCATTGGAGTGATGCCCGTGTAAGGTGTGTACAATTCACGTATTAGACGTTATGATGGTTGTTTCTTTCAAACCCCGCCCACCCATCTCTCGGGGCTTACAGGTACCCTCCATTTATCCTTTACTAGGCACCTACCACCAGTGTTGCCAGATGGCAAAGACACCTCACGGCCAAATTCTGTGCATTTCAAGGCCAAATCCGGCCAAATAGGTTTTTTTTTTATGTCTACGGCCAGATTTATTTGAATGGAAATATGTACGGTAAGTATATAATTTTAAATGAGCCCGGCACGTAAATTAAAAGAATTTTAACCCTGCACCTAATGATAGTTATGATAGAGTGGATAGGGATCGATTATTTTGATATGGCAGGCTCTAGAACTAGAGGTCATAGTTTGAAGCTTGGTAAGAAAACTTCTTTGCAGGATGTAAGGAAATACTTTTTCAGTGTAAGAGTAGTTGATATTTGGAATTGGCTAAGCGAGGAGGTAGTTAATGCTATCTCAATCCATAGTTTTAAGGACAGGTATGATAAGTATCACTAAGTATAAAATGGAACCGATGAGGAGACGGGAAGATACGAGCTTTGGGCTCTTTCCCGTAAACACAATTAGGTAATTACAATTAGGTAGTAACTGTCAATAACCAGAATTTATGCTTTATTTTGATTGAAAACTAATCTAATTCAAATAAATTATTCTACAATTTATTCCATTATAATCACTATTGATGTCTTTATATTTCTCAGAATATATATATATATATATATATATATATATATATATATATATATATATATATATATATATATATATATATATATATATATATATATATATTATATATATATATATATATATATATATATATATATATATATATATATATATATATATATATATATATATATATATATATATATATATATATATATATATATATATATATATATATATATATATATATATATATATATATATATATATATATATATATATATATATATATATATATATATATATATATATATATATATATATATATATATATATATATATATATATATATATATATATATATATATATATATATCAGATTACTACCAAGTGATAAATTGAAGTTTCAAATTCGTATTAAAACGGGAAATAATTATCCATTTTTTCCTACAGTCTTTCAAATTGGAAAAAAAGAGTTTAATACTGAAGCGGGGAATTTCAGAAAAATTAACGTATGTATGTATGTACTAGGAACTTTTTAATATCTCTTACCTTGTCACGATGGAGTTCAACATAAAACTGAACTGAACTCTCTCTATTACTATTCATTTATTGGAACTTAGAATATATTTGGGTTGTAATCTTGTAATTTTGCTATTTGGATTTCCAAATTTAATCGTACATTTTGCTGTTTAACAATAATAATGATGATGATGATGATAATAATAATAATAATAATAATAATAATAATAATAATAATAATAATAATAATAATAATAATAATAATAATAATAATAATAATAATAATAATAATAATAATGCAGCTTTCTGCTTTTGTGGGAGAATTAGGAATCATCACTATTTTATGAAATAGTGGATCTATATATGGATTCGGTTTTACGTCACGAACTCCCTTTTCTACTAAGCATTCCTTGAATGCTTAGGTAGTTGTGCACTCATTGTAACAAGAAAAATAACCCGCCTCTCAGCCCCCTGGCTAACTAATGACATCAAAGAGGCAATGCAAATCAGAAATCAAATACAAAAAGAGCTAACAATGAATAGATATGATATGACTCTCCGAGAACGTTATAAAACAGAAAAGAAACGTGTCAGATCTCTCATCAGTGTAAGTAAAAAAGACTTTTACAAAAAACAATTTAATGACTCTAGACATGATACAGCAGCAACATGGAAAGTGATAAGAAGCATGATACCAAATGAAAAGAGTACCTCAGAAAGTTATGAAAATATTACGGAGTTGAAAGACAAAGCAGAAAACTTTAATAACTATTTTGCTAACGTTGGCAAAAATACATATGAAAAAACTCAAGAAAACATAAACTCGGTGAATATGAGTAATTGCTTAAATGACAATTATTCCAATGTAAACACAAGAGAGTACTTCAAGATAAATCCTATCGATTGTGCTACCCTAATTCTTACCATAAAGAGCCTAAGAAACTCTGGCTCTTATGGTTCAGATGGTATACCATTTCAGTTCAGCAAAGACGCTCTACCCATGATTGCATCCTATATTCTAACTATTATGAACACTTCCGTTGTCACTAAAAAGTTTCCTGACTCTTGGAAAATATCACATGTAATACCTCTGCATAAAAAG
>JAXCGZ010010764.1:5000-19716 GCA_037179515.1 Halocaridina rubra | reverse complement strand
ATTCTGCTTTGTGTATCCGCTGTAAACGAATAATCAAAGCCAGTACGGAACCCCCACATCCAATTACAATATAGCACAACCCAATTCACCTACACTGTGTACAAGGGAGGCTAGAATACTTCCTCCTTGTTCCCCTGCGTGTCTTAAGAGTCGACTAAATGGGGCGGACTGAGGGGACTGGGAAGTCTCTCTTCTGTATTTTCTCTTCCCTAAGAGTCAGAGTATTTTGCTTTGTCTCGGCTACTTCCCTTATAAGGAGAAAAATGGCTCATGTTTATAGATAGAAAAAATACAGAAACAACAACTTTTACCACGAAAAGCATCTCCTCCTCCGGACCTCGTTTCCTTATTCCCTTCCTCTAGTCTGCATTGAATGGATGAGCCCAATTGGAGGGCCAAATGTAGTGACATACACAATGGAACCCCCTTCATTCCCCTACCCCGCCCTCACCCTTCAAGTACTCGTGCAAGGGGACCGAACCACACAGGATGTTCGCACTTGAAAGGAAAGTACTGACATACGAGATCAGTGCCATCAAACCTATCGTAGTGCCAGCTGTTACTTATTATTTATGTGCTTTGGAGATGGAGTCTGTTTGTTTGTTATGATACTACACAAATGACAAATTCGTTTACTATGGTATGGCAATAGTCCCAGATATGCTAGGCACCTACATGGGGTGCCTTGTCTAGGTGACCTACGCTACTCGTTCTTGTAGAAATGCTACTTCAGATGTCAAACGAATGAAATGAGAGAGATATTGGTTTAAAAAAAAAAATCAAATGGAAAACATACTCTTGTGTTTTACATATTTCATGTCTCTCTTCCTTACAACTTGTTACATGGGAAACCTGCACTGCTACGATTTCCTTATTTAGGAGTGTCTAGTATTTACTTAGTTATACTAGATAGACTTCACTCTTCGTACACAGACTCATATGGTCACATACTTTAACGTGGACTCTTAGTTTTGTAGCAAAATAGCCATTGAAAAATGGAAATAGACTTCACTCTTCGTACACAAGCAAATATTCATGCCGTCACATATTTTAAAGTGGACTCTTAGTTTTGTAGCAGAATAGCCCTTGAAAAATGGAAGTAAACTTTTTTTGTTTGGTTTTTTAATGCTTATTATCTCTAAGCTGCATAATGGTATATGGCTTCAAGAATTAGTTCATAAAATCGAAAGTACTAAGCTACATAAATGTATATGGCTTCAAGAATTAGTCCATTAAATCGAAAGTACTCAACTTTATATTGTATGATTTTTTTCATGGTTGGTACAATTTTAATATTTGCCAAGTGTTTTTCATTGGAAAATATTAATCACAAAGTACAAGCATTATAGCTGACGTTGCAAGGTGCTTGATATTAGCTCGTTGTTTTTGTGATAGCTAATTAAAACATTTTTTAAGTTAGATTTTTATTACCATCGGAAGATCTTATAAATGAATCCAACTAGTGGCCAAAAATTAATTTTCGATTCGCTCATTTTAATTTTTTTCCTTTCGTCGACATACGCTTTTATACCCAATGATTTTTTTTTCCCAATGGCCCATAATCACACTTTTTGTATAGTTTAATTGTGGAAATAATGAGGGCACTTCGACTATTTCCTGACAATTTTATTTAAACTTTGGAAATTGTTTTGAATAGTGTTGCGATGAGCCAAGCCTGTTAATTTCTGACTGCGGAATTGGAGTGGTAATTGAGGTCATGGATTTCAGATGAGGTCACCATGTCCCACAAAAAAAGTCAATTGGGGATATGGATTTTTCATTGATAAGCCGTTCATTCAAATGCATTTTGATGAATTATTAACTCATGTCGGTATTTTGGGTATGTGCGCGCTTGCACACACGCATGTTTTTCAGATTCTCTACTTTACGCATTTTATATTTACATGAAAGCTGCGAACGGTCATTTTATTTCTTTTGTAATCTGAACTCCTGCCTACTCACCAAACCTGCCGAGTTAATAGGTGATACCCTACCCTCCTCTTATCTCCTATCCTCTCTAAGAGAATATCCGCAGCCTACTATGGGGATTAAATTCGGGGTCATCCAGATGGGAGCCATGCGTTATATATACAAATCTACCAAAAATTTTACTTAAGCTTCGCGGTAGCTTGATTTTATGGTTTACGAAAGATTAATTTCAGTAAGAGTATACTGTATGTGGAAGAAAAAAATATCAACGTTGGGAATAAGGAGCAGATACAAGGTACAAGCCACTAGTAATTAAGATCAAGGACCGAGAAGCTGGAGGAGTTACAAGTCCAGCTATATGTTCCAAGCCACGCAGTTCCTCGGGAATTATGCTGAGCCCACACCGTTTTGCATCAATCAGTCTCTCAGTTCCTTTCCCAACTCTCTCGATGACCACTCCTCCATATACCTCACCAACTACATGTAAAACTGCTGCTTTACATGGGTCCTCTGTACTTTTTTTCTGTCTTTCGTCCTCCTTTGTGTGACATGGCCTCATCTCTGCCTTGTCCTTAACCTTTTTATTTTCCTTCGTCTTGGTATATTCACGTGCCCGGACCTTTATTGATGAGGGCAGTTTCTGCCTGTCCCGGTGTCACACAAAAAAAAAAATGTGAAGGGTAATGGATGGGTTCCAAATATAGACATGGGAATAATAATGAACAGCGGAGTTCCGGTTTTACGTCACGGACTCCCTTTTCAGCCAAGGGCTAGGACGGTCGCCTTCTTGCGAAGGACTTGTTTTGGCAGATGTAATCGTTACCCTGAGTGCATGCCCGTGCTAACCTCAGACCAGTATGTATAAAAAAAAGCAATGAAATTGTATACTTGCTCCAGTAATTAAGATACTTAAGTTATTAAAATTGTATCGCCTTCACATTTGTCACTTAAATGTCAGAAACTGAATACCAACTATTACTGAATTATATATCTTTAGTTGAAAGGTTACTTTACCGTTCTCATACACTCAACAATAATTTTAGCTCTTGTCAATCACTCGCACACTGATTAGGAGTCTTATAAGTTTTAAGATATATCGGTTTCTGTATCTATCTACAAATGCTTTTATCTATAACGGACTAGATTTTCTTTTTTATTTACTATGTTTTTTTTTCTAGCCTTTTCGCCAAACTTGATATTCACAATTTCTCCCCGAACACATTTTCCATCTATTATTACACATTTTTGTAATCGATTCTTAATTAAATGTCAAATTACAACTGGAATTTGAACCATCGCATAGATTTGTAACTAAAGTATATTTACCCAACGTCAGAGTTTATATTTTTTATTTTTTTTTAAAAGGTTTAGGTGCTTTTACAAAATTGCTCAGAGCAGTTTACCATACCAACGTTTTTCTACGTAAAGAGCAGTTTACCATAGCAACGTTTTTCTACGTAAAGAGCAGTTTACCATAGCAACGTTTTTCTACGTAAAGAGCAGTTTACCATAGCAACGTTTTTCTACGTAAAGAGCAGTTTACCATAGCAACGTTTTTCTACAAAAGAGCAGTTTACCATAGCATAGTTTTTCTACGTAAAGAGCAGTTTACCATAGCAACGTTTTTCTACAAGAGAGCAGTTTACCATAGCAACGTTTTTTCTACCTAAAATGAAACTTCTTGGTATTCACATTATTGACCAGTGCTCAAGATATGTCACGGGTCTGAATCCATTCTCATGGCTTTTCTAGAGCCATTTTGAAATATGCAATTGGAAATGGTAAATTTTTTATGTTTTATTTTGTATGTTATTAAATTTGGAGATTTGGCTTGCCGAGAATACAAGCTTGCTTTGAATAGTCACCGTGGCTCAATCGGTAGCGTCCGCGTCTTTGAGGCGTCAGGTATAGGGTTCGCGCCCCGTCACGGTTTAAGGTTAGCAAGGGCATACACTCAGGGTAACGATTACATCTGCCAAAACTAGTCCTTCGCAAGAAGGCAACCGTCCTAGCCCTTGGTAGAAAAGAGAATCCGTGACTTAAAACCGGACCGACCGAACGTATTAAATTTAGGTTTTTGTTTTGCTGGGAATACAAGCTTACTTTAAATAATTACAAGTCAAAGGAATGGTGCCACTGTAAGTGACATCTTAGTTTTAAAATCATACATATAGAAAAAAAAAATCTTGAAACTCCATTCTAAAAATTTCAGTAAAGGGGGGGTTTACATGGTCAAACGGTTCGTCGAACGCGGTTCGACAGACAAGTGTTTGAAGTGATGTCCGAACGTGTGAACGGGGTATTTGGTTGTCGAACACGTTTGTCGAACGTGTTCAACAAACCAAATACCCCGTTCACGCGTTCGAACATCACTTCAAACATTTGTCTGTCGAACCGCGTTCGACGAACTGTTGGACCGTGTAAACCCCCCTTAAGGATCAAAAATATGTTGAGTAGTGAAAGCTTATTTTTAGAGAATTTTATTTGTACAACTTATCTTTAGAAAATTTTATTTGTACAAAGTTAATACATACAGCGAACATTAAAAATGGTGAATCAGTTTTCTTAAATTTGAGAATTACAAAATTATAGTTCATGTGAAGCTTCTTTATCAAAAACTATTTTCACCATAACACATACATGGATAATATACATATAAATTACATATAAAAATTTGGAACTTACAGTATACATAATTATACATTTAATTCCTTTTTAAATATAATACACAATATATATGTTACTATTTGATATAATTGTTGTAAAGAACGATGCTATATTTTGTTAATGAACGCATCCAGGTTTTGTTTACATAGAAAGTAATAAAGATGCCCACTAGGTGGCCTGACAAGAACTGTTCAAGATGCCCTTTCAGTCTCCTTTATTGTTGCGCCTCATTCATCTGTAAATATCTCCAATTTTAAGGAGCATCAAACAATATATAAATTTCATTGCCTCTTACACTGAATTATTTATACACTATAATACATATTTTTTATAGAAAATTAACATTTACGAGTTTAGCTGTTAAAAGCTGCAAAATAAATTTAAAACGGAGTTTAGCGATTAGCAAATTTTAAGTTAATTATCAATCTTAATTAGCAAATTTTTAAGTTCATTATCAATCTTAATTAGCAAATTTTAAGTTCATTATCAATCTTAATTAGCAAATTTTTAAGTTAATTATCAATCTTAATTAGCAAATTTTTATGTTCATTATCAATCTTAATTAGCAAATTTTAAGTTAATTATCAATCTTAATTAGCAAATTTTAAGTTAATTATCAATCTTAATTAGCAAATTTTAAGTTAATTATCAATCTTAATTGGCAAATTTTAAGTTAATTAACAATCTTAATTAGCAAATTACTTGTAATTTACGTTTAGCAGATTTAATTTAGTTTTCAATTTTCCACAAAATTAAATTTGTGAACAAAATTATGATTAATTTTCAAAAGCAATAAAATATTAATTAAATATAAACGCCAATCTTTTAAGAATTGGTATACTTTAAAATACAGCATTTTATTTTATTTTTAAAGTTGAAAACTGAATTTAAAGCACATTAGACTATAAAAGACATGACTTAAATATGATAAATATTCCAAAAGTATTATTTATTCAAGAGAAAACGGACAATTTTAGATTTAAAGCAAACTTTACATTTTACACATTTTATATTTTGTTCACTTAAAAAAAAAAATCGTAACTATATATAGCCCTAACCCTGTTGGGAGTTTACCTTTGGAAGTGCTTACATACAAAAAATGAAATTAAATGTCAACATGAAAAAATGCAACTGACCTGATGGGCACCTGTGAAGGGCATAGGTGTCTGCTTCACAAGTGGTCCCTCATCGCTACGCCTGGTCCCACGTTGCCGCTCCGGCCATGCGGTCACACGTTGCCGCTCCGGCCATGCGGTCACACGTTGCCGCTCCGGCCATGCGGTCACACGTTGCCGCTCCGGCCATGCGGTCACACGTTGCCGCTCCGGCCATGCGGTCACACGTTGCCGCTCCGGCCATGCGGTCAGAAATAAAGCAAACAGAATTTTAGGATTTATCTCAAGAAGCGTTAGCAATAGGACGGAAAAAGTTATTTTGCAGCTCTATCTTGCATTAGTTAGGCCCCATTTAGATTATGCTGTGCAATTCTGGTCACCCTATTATAGAATGGAAATGGAATCCTTGGAGAGAGTGCAGCGAAGAATGACCAAGATGATACACAATATCAGAAATCTACCATATGAGGACAGATTAAAAAAACTTAATCTACATTCTCTAGAGAGGCGAAGAGTTAGGGGGGATATGATTGAAGTGTATAAATGGTTTAAAGGGATTAACAAGGGAGATATTAATAAAGTTTTAAAAATTCATGATCAAACCAGAACTCGTAATAATGGATTTAAGCTTGATAAATTTAGGTTCAGAACGGAAATTGGTAAAAATTGGTTTGGTAATAGAGTAGCAGATGTATGGAACAAGCTTCCTAGTATGATAGTAAATGCCAATACCTTAGACACCTTCAAATGTAGATTAGATAGACATATGACAGAGGTAGGGTGGGTATGAATAGGTTAGTGCTTATTAGAAAAATCATAAAAAGAAAAATAGAATAAATAAGTAGAGTAGAATAGAATAGGTTAGACATGCTGAAAATACAATTCCAAAATGGAGCTGCCTCGTGTGTGCCAATAGGCATGTTGCAGTGTCCTCTATTCTTATGTTCTTATGTTGCCGCTCCGGCCATGCGGTCACACGTTGCCGCTCCGGCCATGCGGTCACACGTTGCCGCTCGGGCCATGCAGTCACTTGTCCTGTTGATAAGAGGGATATATAAATAGCACAAAGAAAAACCTGACAATGAAGCATTGCAATAAAAACCACTTCCAATATAAACCATCCTTACAGACTTGGGTAAAGGTCCAGTGTACCTCCGGCGCCTTATTTCTACCCTCCTCAATAAGGTAAAGTTACTTCGCAATGTCATATTTGCACTAACCTAACCTAAAGCCTCCTAGCTAGTACAGTGGAGGGATCGCGCCTCGTCCAGACAGAGTTTAAGCTGTTTACTGGGGAGGTTACTGCTGTGGCTAGTCACCACAGTGGGGGATTGGGGCCTGTGCCGGTTGGCGACCGCCCTGTGGGTCCTCCATGACCCGTTCCACCCATCCCGTGGGTGGAGAATCTAAAAAACAAAACCTAACCCAAGGTTTATTTCTTATCTGTATTTACAAATGAAAACTTGGAAAATATTCCGGAAGTAGAATTCATTTACAGAGACAGTCCCGATAATATACATAGTTCAATAAATATTACGAGAGAGGAGGTAATAAAAGAAATAGATAAATTAAAGGCTCATAAATCTCCGGGACCTGATGGAATATATGCTAGAATATTAAAGGAATGCAAGGAAGAGCTTAGTTGTCCTCTAACTGCATTATTTAAGAATTCAATAAAATTAGGATCGGTACCCATGGAGTGGAAATTGGCAGATGTGGTACCAATATTTAAAAAAGGAGAACGTGTTAAAAAGAATAATTATAGGCCGGTAAGTTTAACGTCAACAGTGGGTAAGATTCTAGAATCCATAATTGCAAATAAAATAAGGGCACATCTAGAATTACACAGACTGATAAAACTTTCACAACACTGGTTTCTTAAGGGTTTTTCGTGCCTTACAAACTTACTGTCTTTTTATTCAGAAGTTTACGAGGCAGTAGATTGTGGCAAAGAATATGATACAATATATCTAGATTTTAGCAAAGCTTTTGATAGAGTTCCTCACAAAAGATTAGTTAAAAAGCTGGAAGCTCATGGTATAGGAGGAGCAGTGCTCAGATGGATCAAACAATGGTTAAAAGACAGAAAACAGAGGGTTTGCATAAATGGAGAGAAATCAGAGTGGGACTGTTACCTGCGGGGTACCACAAGGCTCGGTACTGGGTCCCCTATTATTCATCGTATATCTAAATGATCTGGATTCGGATATCAGTAGTAACCCAAGTAAATTCGCAGACGACACTAAAATAATAATAATAATACTTTATTTCCATTTCAATACAATGGGTATTCGTCAGCCAGGGTAAGCCCCAACCCCCCACTGTGGTGTCCACCCACAGCAGTTTCTGCCAGTAAACAGCTTAAACTCTCGGTCTTGGACGGGAACCGATCTTTCGACCTCATGAATGCGAAGCCAGCGCGTTACCACTGTACTAGCCAGCAGGCAGGTAGAACTATAAATGGAAAAGAAGACATTCATGCTTTACAGGAAGATCTAAATAGATAATCTGAATGGTCGGACAAATGGCAAATGGAATTTAATGTTGAAAAATGTAAAGTAGTTAAAATGGGTACTATAAAAGACAATACTAGTTATAAGCTAAATAACCATGAAATCATGAGTTCTCAGTGTGAAAGGGATTTGGGAGTTCTTGTGAGTAGTAGTCTTAAGCCAAGAGAGCAATGCACAGCAGTCAGAAATAAAGCAAACAGAATTTTAGGATTTATCTCAAGAAGCGTCAGCAATAGGACGGAAAAAGTTATTTTGCAGCTCTATCTTGCATTAGTTAGGCCCCATTTAGATTATGCTGTGCAATTCTGGTCACCCTATTATAGAATGGAAATTGAATCCTTGGAGAGAGTGCAGCGAAGAATGACCAAGATGATACACAATATCAGAAATCTACCATATGAGGACAGATTAAAAAAACTTAATCTACATTCTCTAGAGAGGTGAAGAGTTAGGGGGGATATGATTGAAGTGTATAAATGGTTTAAAGGGATTAACAAGGGAGATATTAATAAAGTTTTAAAAATCCATGATCAAACCAGAACTCGTAATAATGGATTTAAGCTTGATAAATTTAGGTTCAGAAGGGAAATTGGTAAAAATTGGTTTGGTAATAGAGTAGCTGATGCATGGAACAAGCTTCCTAGTAGGATAGTAAATGCCAATACCTTAGACACCTTCAAATGTAGATTAGATAGACATATGACAGAGGTAGGGTGGGTATGAATAGGTTAGTGCTTATTAGAAAAATCATAAAAAGAAAAATAGAATAAATAAGTAGAGTAGAATAGAATAGGTTAGACATGCTGAAAATACAATTCCAAAATGGAGCTGCCTCGTGTGTGCCAGTAGGCATGTTGCAGTGTCCTCTATTCTTATGTTCTTATGTTGCCGCTCCGGCCATGCGGTCACACGTTGCCGCTCCGGCCATGCGGTCACACGTTGCCGCTCCGGCCATGCGGTCACACGTTGCCGCTCCGGCCATGCGGTCACACGTTGCCGCTCCGGCCATGCGGTCACACGTTGCCGCTCCGGCCATGCGGTCACACGTTGCCGCTCCGGCCATGCGGTCACTTGTCCTGTTGATAAGAGGGATATATAAATAGCGCATTAAAGAAAAACCTGACAATGAAGCATTGCAATAAAAACCACTTCCAATATAAACCATCCTTACAGACTTGGGTAAAGGTCCAGTGTAACTCCGGCGCCTTATTTCTACCCTCCTCAATAAGGTAAAGTTACTTCGCAATGTCATATTTGCACTAACCTAACCTAAAGCCTCCTAGCTAGTACAGTGGAGGGATCGCGCCTCGTCCAGACAGAGTTTAAGCTGTTTACTGGGGAGGTTACTGCTGTGGCTAGTCACCACAGTGGGGGATTGGGGCCTGTGCCGGTTGGCGACCGCCCTGTGGGTCCTCCATGACCCGTTCCACCCATCCCGTGGGTGGAGAATCTAAAAAACAAAACCTAACCCAAGGTTTAGGTTACGGTTAATACAAATATGTCAATGCGAAGTAACACTATTGAGGAGGGTAGAATTAAGGCACCGGAGTTATACTGGACTTTTATTAAGTTTTTAGCGAGGCAAGCATGTAAGTACCTTACGGTCCGGTCTGAGGTTAGCAGGGGCATACACTCAGGGTAACTATTACACCTGCCAAAACAAGTCCTTCGGAAGAAGGCAACCGGGCTGCCCGAGACGTAAAACCGGAACATGGTCCATGAAAAGATCTCTTCCTTGTTCCTATTTCGTAATGTTTTCTGGTTCTGACGTGCATTTCCTTTCAAATATTTTTTAAGTTCGTAAATTGTAGCGTCCCTCAGTATTTTCAGTTCCATATTTCGTACGGTTTCCTGGTTCGGACGTGAATTTCTTTTTAAAGTATCCCTTTACGATCTTATATCGTAGTGTTATTTATTTTTTTCAGTTATATGTCGTATTGCTTTCTCTTTCAGAATCTCCTTTTGCGATCTTAATTCGTAGCGTCCATCATATAGATCACAATCTGAAAAAAACATTCAATAAAAAATATGAACATTCCTATTACTAGATTACATTATCCTTATTAGTGTTTCAACCAACAGTCTCCATATAAGAAATATTACAAGGACATCGATGTAGTCACCGTGGCTGAAGCGGTAGCGTCCGCGACTGAGGCGTCAAGTCGAGGGTTCGCGCCCCGTCACGGTCTGAGGTTAGCAAGGGCATGCACTCTGGGTAACGATTACACCTGCCAAAACAAGTCCTTCGCAAGAAGGCAACCGTCCTAGCCCTTGGTAGAAAAGGGAGTCCGTGACGTAAAACCGGAACAAATTACAAGGACATCGATATCTGTATCGATAACTAAGGATAGGCACAACTTTTCAAAAGCAAAAATTTTTGTAAATCACGGGTACATCCATAGTATAACCTAGAAGCAAAATGGACAACATTTTCATGACGTTATAATAACGAATAAACTAGTTTAATATTGAAATTACGTCGACGCTCCTTATAGAATTACCAAACTATGTACAGAGAATTAACGTACAAAGTTAACGCCAGAGGGTATACTAGAGTCTTGCATACCCTCTGGCGTTAGTTTATTACAGTGATTCTCTACACACCGTAACTAGTAACTAGACATTTTGACAGACGCGAGTAAGATTAGAATAAAAAAAAATGGATTTGGGAATAATTGATCTAAATCATTTAGGTTTGCAAGAACAATATATCTGGACAAACTTCGTGGGATTAGCAATTAAATAATACTCAAATCATGTTATCTGAGCTATTGCTTATGACGACACACTGATACCTACAGAGAAATAAAATCCTGATCACTCAGACTACCAAACTATAGATATTTTTGCTTACTGTACAATACAGGGTTTGAGAAGGCTGTAAATTTTATTTGAGGTTTGGTTATTGCTTAATTTAAATTTAAAGATTTGTTAGGTGGTTGTTTTATGTCAGGACTATGCTAGACATAAGAAAAAAATTTCTCACTGAAGTCAATGGAAATATGTGCTTTGCCTTCACAGAGGACGGCTGTCTACGAATCTGATAGAAAGTTTCGGGTACACGAGTAACGACGATTAATGTAAATAAATTCGTGTTCAAGAGCAAAATATAGGCGCAAACTTCGTGGAATTAGTATTTAGATAAATATTATGAATAAAAAATACGACAGCTCCCCACTCATTAAATAAAGTTAATGGCTGAATCTCTTGAAAACAATAGAGATTCGGTCGCAATACGAGATTCTGGTGAGGTTTTCAAATGTAATTTAACGTTTGGTTTTAATTTAACTGAAGTTTTAGAGCTCACCACCGGAACCGAGAGTTCACGATCATGTAAAGGGGGGTTTACACAGTCAAACGGTTCGTCGAAAGCGGTTCGACAGACAAGTGTTTGAAGTGATGTTCGAACGTGTGAACAGGGTATTTGGTTGTCGAACGCGTTTGTCGAACGTGTTTGACAACCAATTCCCCGTTCACACGTTTGAACATCACTTCAAACACTTGTCGAACCGCGTTTGACGAACCGTTTGACCGTGTAAACCGCCCTTCAGACAACGGGAAAAACGAAATGAACAAAATATTCCTCACCTTTATAATAGAAAATATCGTTCTTTGCTATCTAGTCTCGCTCCGATATCCACACGCCAAGAGTATTATGTCAAATGAAAGTTGTAGTGTTTCAGACTCACCCTTGGAACCTCTTTAAGAAATTAAGCCAAGGATTAATATTATCCAAGAGTGAAAATGGCAGATTTTGGCTATAAATTTGTCCGTATTCCTTTGGTCTTTAACTCTCTTGGAAATCGATAGATGGAGTTCTCTACAATTTTGGATTTGGTTTCGGGTGTGAGGTACGATTTGCATTATTATTATTATTATATTATTATTATTATTATTATTATTATTATTATTATTATTATTATTATTATTATTATTATTATTATTATTATTATTACCTTTCAGTATTTCAGTATAACCTGTGTCAGAAAAAAATACCTCTAAGACGTATGTTTCTTTGTTAATAACCCTGAGTGCGTGCCCTTGCTAACCTCAGACCGTGACGGGGCGCGAACCCTCGACCTTACGCCTCAAAATCGCGGACACTACCGCTTGAGCCATGGTGACTAAAAGAACTCTGAATATCAATTTTAGTCAAAACTTATTTTGTTTATGAGTGTGACACCTGGACGGGCAAACACAATTGCCTTCATCGAGCCCGGGCACCAAGAAAACTTGAAGCAAAGAGAAACAGGGATGGGGAGTGTTGTGTCTTGTCAAATTGTTCCGGTTTTACGTCACGACTCCCTTTTCTACTAAGGGCTAGGACGGTTGCCTTCTTGCGAAGGACTTGTTTTGGCAGATGTAATCCTTACCCTGATTGCATGCCCTTTCTAACCTCAGACCGTGACGGGGCGCGAACCCTCGACCTTACGCCTCAAAATTGCGGACGCTACCGTTTGAGCCACGGTGGCTAGAGTGTTGTGTCTTGTCAATTGTGAAGTGATAAGAAGAGATGTGTAACTAATACGGCAGAATATTCGGTGTAGATATAGGTACAGGAAAAGGACCGTAACTGTTAGGGGTTCGCAGTAGAGCTCATTGGTAGAGACAAACGCGGGTTTGGATTTTGCCTCAGAACGTTGGGAAGGGCATCCAGCCTTAATTCCTCTATTGCTCCAGCCATGACTATTTTAACACCTATGCATGGGGCCTAATTGTGCCAGTTAAAGAACTTAATTATTTCATGTCACCGGAAGACCGTTCCCATTACCGTAATGAACAGATGAATTTGTAAATCACGGCCAAATTGGAGTTTTTGTTTATATAATTATCTACCTTTTAAAGCTTCTGGAAGTTTTGATTCGTCATTTTCATACATAATGTTCCTTTATATATATATATGTATATATATATATATATATATATATATATATATATATATATATATATATATATATATATATATATATATATATATATATATGACTGCCTTTCAAACTTTCAGTCAGTTTTTTGCAATATAGTTATATGCGACAGAGCATATATTCAGTATGTATTAGCAAAGTTTTCTATTAATTAAATATTTCAGATAATAATTAAAATTTTCGTTAGTGTAATTATTCCCTTGCTTTCATTTTGATGAGAAATAATCGTATGGAAAATGCTTTATATGTATTTGTAATATAGATTTAAAATCCTAGAATTTTATTGTTAGTGATTCAGAATATCAAGACCCTGGAAATGAGATATGTAAACTTGTTTGCTTGAGAGAGAGAGAGAGAGAGAGAGAGAGAGAGAGAGAGAGAGAGAGAGAGAGAGAGAGAGAGAGAGAGAGAGAGAGAACATGCGTGCGCGCTCGTGTGTGTGTGTGTGTGTATGTGAGAGAGAGAGAGAGAGAGGAGAGAGAGAGAGAGAGAGAGAGAGAGAGAGAGAACATGCGTGCACGCGTGCGCTCTCCTGTGTGTGTGTGTGTGTGTGAGAGAGAGAGAGAGAGAGAGAGAGAGAGAGAGAGAGAGAGATTAGACTAAATATTCGTAGAAAATCATGTAGCGCAGGAACGAAGATTGACATGAAAATTATGACGTAAGGAAATTGGGAGATGGAGGCGCACACCTTATATGGAGCAGCGGGATTACCCGGTGTCTAGAATGACAAAGTGAATTTCGTCTTCTCTAAAATGTAAATAGGAGTGCACCAGTTTCCAAGCCCATGTATTCCTCATGTTGGTTGTCAGACGGGATAATGGATAAGGATAGGGTGTGTTAATAATAATAATAATAATAATAATAATAATAATAATAATAATAATAATAATTATCATATTATTATTATTATTATTATTATTATTATGATTATTATAATTATTATTATTATTATTATTATTATTATTATTATTATTATTATTATTATTATTATTATTGTTCTTCTTCTTCTTCTTCTTCTTCTTCTTCTTCTTCTTCTTCTTCTTCTTCTTCTTCTTCTTCTTATTATTATTATTATTATTATTATTATTATTATTATTATTATTATTATTATTATTATTATTATTATCTTACTCATATAAATCTCCCTCATTATCTATCTATTAAATTTTTACCCATTATCATCATTCCTACTTCACGTTCTTTAATCGTCTAGTTACATATTTTCATCCTATTTCCAGCAGCAGCTGTAGCAGCAAATAGTAGTAGCAGCAGTAGCAGTAGCTGCTGCTTGTGCTTCATCATCTTCTGCTGCTGCTGTTACTACTTGTTCTGCTGCTTTGCTGCTGCTCTTACTACTTGTTCTGCTTCTGCTGCTGCTGTTACTACTTGTTCTGCTGCTATGCTGCTGCTCTTACTACTTGTTCTGCTTCTGCTGCTGCTGTTACTACTGTTTCTGCTGCTTCCACTTCTGCCTCTGCTGCTTCTGCTGCTGATTTTCCCTCTGCTGCTTTTACTACTTGTTCTGCTGCTTTGCTGCTGCTCTTACTACTTGTTCTGCTTCTGCTGC